>MQRK01215746.1:31432-51450 GCA_001938485.1 Girardia tigrina
ATATATATATATATATATATATATATATATATATATATATATATATATAAGATTTTTTTGTCGTCAATCGGGCACAAATTAAATATCATAAAAGAGTTTTAAAGTTCAAATTATCGTAAGAAATAATTAATATTAAAATAAACCTTTGAAAGTTTTGCTTCCTATATTGAGTGTTCTGGTATAAAATGATAACCGTAAATGAATACAATCATCGCGCATCGGACCCAAGATAAAGTGTGGAATATCATTGAGCAATTCTAGTCCATGAAAATCCTAAAGAACATCGATTTATTCTCATATATTATTTAGAGGGTGTGATGAATAAATTAAAAATTAAGATATTTTTTTATAATTAAATTTATTTTTTATTTAAATTTCAATTTGGTTGAAATTCCAAATTCATCCGGTTGTTTCCCAAATAATATATTTTTTAATTTTTATTTGTTATTCTCTTTTTTATTTACAAAAATTAAATACATTATCTCATGAATTTGTATTTAATTTTGGTAAATAAAAAAGTAAATAACATATACAAAATTTTAAAAAAATATTATTATAGAATAAAGTAAAGTGGTTGAAATGTAACACTAATTTTTGGTATTTATTTTAAATTTTAAAAAAAGATCAATAAATAAAACAAACTTGAAAACGATCATATCCTTTTTATTAGTTGACAGCGCGGCAGATCCTAGAAAGATTCATGAAGAGACACATTTACTGGGTATCTTCTGATGGTAAATAAAGTGTACATATAACGAGGAACTGTAAAGGAATACCAGGTTATTGAAAATATATTAACAATTCCGAAATATGGTGCACTACATGTTCTTCGAAATTGTTAATTAATCATGGAGAATGTACATCCCATAAATAGTAAACAGCATACAATTGAACTCTGCAGTTTCCTCTGGATCATCATTAATGGATGTCTTCAACAGGAGAAAATTACTGTAATAGATTGTACTTTGCATACCATGTTATTTGCAACAACCAAAGCTTAATGTCTATAGATTGTACATCCAAGCTGTTTCAAGTTGCATTTGATTCTAAATGTACATATATTTGATTCAGACTGAAGTAATAATACTACATTAATTCACTTTAAGAGCTATGTTATAGCAGCGCAGTGGAAGCGCCTTTTATCATGTATTGTTCCCCTAAGGATCGTCAAAAGGGGAAGTATAGGTTCATTTATATTATTATTATTATATTTATCATTATTATTATTATTATTATTATTATTATTATTATTATTATTATTATTATTTAAATATATATACATATATAACATACGTATAAATCTGTGACAGTCTCCCCGCACGACCGTCACACCGCCCCCGCCCGCCGACAGCTTCAGGAAGCTCCACTTGCGATCTGCCGCGAGCACAGTGGTCACTCGCCGGTCGTCTTTGAGCGCCTCCAGCCGTCCGCGAGCCCTTTCACCTCTGAGCGCCACCTTCGACAGCATGGCATGCAGATCTTCTCCGCTGCCGATCGATCGCATTCCGATCTTCGATAGTTGAGGCTTCCATAATTTATTTAGACACGTAAAATTGATAAGCGGCTCTGGAGTATGAATTACACACGATTGAGTAACATTTTTTATCAATGAAAAGTTTTTTCTGAAATATTCTCCAGAAGCAATAGTCTGAAATTGCATGATATTATCCCAATAAAAGGAAGATTGAGGAAGATTGTCTTCATTGATATTTGGTGTTTTGCGATTCAGAATTCGCAACCATTAGAAATCTAGCACTCGTGAAACTTAATGATGATGAAAACGATTTTGCCGAATTTGATTGACTTGTAGTGCTATTTGAGATAGACAGAGAATTAGATTCATCTGAACTCGGATTTGCTTGACTTAAATTCGTAGTCATTGCAAATTAATCTTTATATATTTAATAATAATAATTGACAATTATTTTTATTTGAATAAGTTTTTGAAAGCAAAAAATCTGTTTTTGAATATAACTCTTTATTTGTTTATAATATTTGCAATTCTTTTCTTATAAAAATCTTAAATTTTGATCGAAGTAAGCGCTAAATCATAATATTTAAACAATCGTTAATATATATATATTATTTTAATTTTAAAATTCACGAATAATGACTGCTCAGTTAGTCGATTGTACGCGTATGTTACTGAAACGTTAACAGATTAGTCAATCATCCAATCAGGCCACAGTTCACCAAGACTGCAAATGAAACAAAAATTCTCAATTCAAAGGATGATGATTCAGATGATAAAGAACCAGAAATCGTCACTACTGACGAGGCCCTCAATACACTGGGTATAGATTTTTAAACAAAACCAAAGTTAAGTACCTGTCGACTTTGACAACATAAATAATCTTATCAACAAAATTTCACAAATCGATCATTTCAGTAAATACATAGTTCTGAAAGTATATATCCCACAAAAGGAAGATAAGATTGTAACCATCATCAATAAGAACTGAAAGTAGAAATTATTGTCCTTTTACCCCATAGTTATTAACCAATACTTCAATACATCACTAGTAACAGAAAAGATATACGAATTATGTTTAATCTTTTTTTTAATTAGAAAGAATCTCTCATTCTGCTGGCGTTTTCTATGTTTAATGCTTGGTGTAATTAATTGAATTGACGTTTGTAGTAATTCTGTTCAAGCAAATATATAATTCTGAGTTAAATCAACTTTAATCGAAGGCTGCGTTGCTTGTTCGTAGCTCGAACCCAGCTCAATATTTGATACTGTAAATTTTATTTGCAATTGAGATCAAATAACAAATACTATACAATTTTATATTTGATAATCACAAAAATTGTACAGGGATCTTTGATATGATAATTGAGGCTAAATAAAAATTTGTTTTAAACTTCTTGGAAGTTTTATATTTGATTTTTGTTTTTTTTATATTTTATTTTTTGTTTAAATTTGTATGTTGTGTTTGAATTTTGAAGGGTATTTATACCCGATTTTTACTTATATAATATTTAATAATAAATATATAAAATATAAAAATTAAAAATAATTTTAAATTTTTAAATTATTTAAAATTTATAATTTTGGCTGAAGCCACCATGTGGCACAAATTATTAAAATTGCCTATCATTAGGCTAATTATAATTTTGAATTTTGCCATCATGTGGCATTAATTTGTTATGAAAATTGGGAATTTGTTCCCATTAATCTTATTTTTTAAAAGAATTTTATTTCTACTTTTGTAAATGTAGTGCAAATGTAGCGATTCAATTGGCTCTGTTGTGGTCGGACAGAGAAGATTTGGTACATGTGATTAATGAGGACATTATCGTCAACTTTGTTAATTACTTTGCAAACCGAAACTGAACAGGGATGATATCGTCGGTTACAAATTGATCTACATCATCTACAATATAATCAGCCAACATGCCACTGACGGTAAACAATACAGCCTCTTGTTTCAACATATGACAAGAAAAATCTTCCCGAGATCATCGAATATCTAAATTGCAGGGTAAAGAATATCAAACTGAAACAAGTTTGGTTTATTGCCCAAGTAGAAAAATTTTCATAATTTTTTTTTCAAAATGTAAGTAAAAATATTTTTTTATATTTTAATAATAATAATAATAATAGTAATAAATCCTTTGGCGAACTTCTCTGCCCAAAGCAGGAGTACCCTCATAATGAATGGGTCCCTGCGGAGGAAGGAAAAACTCGCTGAAAAGGGATATAATAATTTTAATTCTAATTATAATAATAAAATAAATAAAGATAAAATTAATAATATAGATTAAATTAATAATAATAATAAATAATAATTATTTATTAAGATTTATATACCTATATATTTCATTATTGTTATTATCCCAATTAACCGCCTCGCGTCCCTGAGCAACGTGCTCAAACAAAGGGAAGGTTAAAATGGGATTATGCGTCCTGTTTATTTAATTTATTTATTTGATTTATTTATTTTTTAATTTATTTTTATTTAGGACAGCAGGTACACTAATTTTATATATTTTATATATATTTTTTTATATTTACAGAATCCCAACAATTCAAACTAATAGTATTGTAATATTGAAGTTCGGAGATCAGCCTTTGAGACGATCCATAGTTTAAATGCACTAGTCGTGAATGAAGAGAGATGATCGGCTGTAAACATTATTTGTGATAAAACAACATTTAAAGTAGCGGGAAAGGATGACTCTATATTCTACGGCAGATAACAAAACCAAAGCTTGATTGAAATACGAACGAACAAGGGATCATGATAGAAACAATAAATGTATAATGAAGAATCATAAATAGTGGAGCACAGGAAGCGGATCTGGAGCTGATGAAAATTGGAGACTGACTATCACGGGGAAAAACGGGACGAGGTCGATGAGTGTCGAACACGGATTATTCAAGAAAATGACAAAAATAATGATTTATTGATCGATTCGAAGAAATAGATAATGGAATCAACGGAATAAGATATTGGATAAAATATTATTCAAATCGTCCAAGGAAACAATTTTTCCAAGGCAGTTGCTTCAGTGACCAAACCGTTAAGATTAGTATGTATTTTTTAAAGAGAAAGAGGGGATTATAGTCTGAGATGAAAGAATAGCTGAGATAATTTGTGGAAAAGATACCCCAGGAGATAAATTCTGCATGGATAAGAAATCGTTACATAAAAACTAACAATTTCTTTATATAAAAACGAATAATTTATATTAAGCAACTAAACTTTTCTATATAAAATTAATAATAATATAAAATCGAATAATTTCTATACAAAATAGTAAATCAAAAAAAGTTTTTTATATCCATACTTTGTCTGACAGAACTTTACATGGCCAACAGAAGGTCTTTAATTTTTTTATTGTTTTTTTTGAAAATATTTTTTAATCAAAATTTTTATAATTAAGATAACTAAATTTCTATTTTCAATTCTCATCATCATTTAGAATGGACGAGATGTGTGTGTTAGTGTTTTCACGAATATTTTTTATTCATGGGAAGGTGATAATTGAAGCGTTCGAATCATTTCAAGGGAAAGATTTTTTTCAATTTTATAATGCTTTTTATTGCTTCTTTGTTTAATTTATAGAAATTTTAATTAAAAAAATATTTTTTAAGTAGCGTTTATGCCACTTTCATTATCACTAGAATCAAGATTCATAATTTAACACCAAAATTTCAAAAGACAATAATTCACATAATTAAAAAAAATTCTTGTTAATTCAATTATTTCGCCAAAATCAATCTCTTAAATTTTTCTTCCTCTTCAATTTGTAATATTCAATAAATTTTAAAACTTTAAATTAATAAAATTAATTTTTAAATTATAACTAAAATATTTTTATAAAATTTTATACTAAAACTAATTAATTTAAATTTACCATAAGTCTTTTATTTAAAAAAATTATTTCTTGAAATATTATAAAATTTAATCAGTTATTATTTATTTTAAAATTCTTATTTCAAAACTTTTATTATATCAATTGTTATAACTGTAAACATTTTTAATTTTTAAATAAGTATCTTATTTTTGATGGTTTTCTTTATAATATCATTTTTAATTTTAAAACATTTCTATTTATTTATTTTTTTTAAAACTTTCGAATTAAAAAAATAATAAACTATTTTGGCAAAATACAAATTTAAAATAACTCCTTATAATTTATAAGTAGATCTTTTTGTGCTAATATTGTTCAGGAACTCCGATGGGATCCTTTTGTTCCAATTTTGGGACCTTAAAATGTTTTTGATCAAATTTTCACATAATTATTTACTGTCATCGAGAATGAGTAAGTGTGAAATGTTTGCGGAAAATTGATTGAGTAAAAGGCCTTCAAAATTAGGTTTCTAAATTCCATGGATATATATATATATATATATATATATATATATATATATATATAATCATGATTTAATGCCTTCATTGTCTGCCGCATAATTTTTATGGCGATCAATCCGTTTGACATAATTAATACAAAAACCATAAGACCTCTTCTTTGAGAATGTCCTCTTCTGCGATAAAAATTTTTAGAACAATATGACTAGATATGCCTAAAATTTTGAACTCCGTTGATTTGGTTAAAAATTACAAAAAAATACCAGTTATCAGGCCCATCTAAACTGAACTGTTTTTTGTTCATAAAAACAACTTCATTCCAGTTTATATTATTCTTTATACAACACTTAATTTCATTAACCCGTTTCACTTAATGTTTATTGGCTAACACAATCTTTTGTGCGTACTTTAGATATTTACAATCACTTTTCAAGAAAAATTTATTTAATGTTCTTCGAGAAACGGCACAGGAAACTTCGTTTGACTGGAATGAAGTCATTTTTAAGGACTAAAAACGGTTCGGTTTTGATGGACATGATAACAGGTATTTATAAATTTTATAATAATACCGGGTTGTCTGATACTTTTGCGAGTATTTAAGAACGAAAAATTTCTATATAAAAACGAATATTTTCTACATTAAATATTTATTATACTAGAAAAAGACCCATCATATATGACGGGTGAGCTGAATTTTCGACTTTAAAAGTTACTGTTTTAATCTTTAAATCGTCATTATGATAATTTATTATGTATTGCAACGAATTCTGTGTTATTTAATAGTTAGTCAATTAAGTCGGCTCAAAACGTCCTTCGATGACGACGCTGCACAGACAAAACCATCTTGATGAGGGCTATTCAAATGAAAACGTTTTTTATGTGGATTCACTCCGATCCCTCCGCAATTTTTCAATTTTTTTTGCTGATATTATTTTTTAATAACGAAAATTTGCTATTTCTACAAAATTGATTTTCAGCAATATAATTAGTAAATAAGTGATAGAAATAGTCATTTATCAAAAAATTAGTATTTTATTGATATTTTCATAAACATTTTCACGAACTTCCGTGTAGGAATCATCCAAATCGTCATTATTCGAAATCAGTGTTAATATAACCATTTAACGACTTGTACGGTTTTCGATCGATTTCATCGGCTTCCAGGCGTCTTTCGGTGAAAGCGCTACACCGAAAGAATTGTATTGATGTGGGCTATCCAGATTGACCACGTCCTTAAATGGATTCACTACGGTTCCTCCACAATTTCACATTTAAAAGCGTGATATATATATATATATATGGTTGCATGGCAATTGCGTACATAAAATTTATAACTTAAAAAATGAATATTTCATATCATTAAATAAACTGTAGCCCTAATTCATAACCCTAACCGTAATTCGAACCATAACCATAGCTCTAACCCTAATCATAACCCTAGCCATAACCCTAATCTTAACTTTAACTTTAACCCTAACCCTAAACCATTAGAGATTGAAGTCAATGAATACAATATTGAGGGGGACAATCTCAAGTATCTGAGCAGATTGGCAAATAATTTAATAAATAATTTTTTCAAAAATTTTAATGAAATTAATTTTATCAATAATTTTCAATAAATGATTAATGATTCTTTTTTATTTCTTTGGATTTTTAGTTTGTTATTTTAAAAATATAATTAACTGTTGATAAAACAGAATTTGTGAAATATCGGAATTGTATATGGGTGTCATCATTTCATTCAGAACCCTCAATAATTTAATAATAATTAATAATAATAATTTAATAATCTCTTCACAATTGTCCATTACGCAATTTTTATGTACGCAATTGTCTTTCCGCAATTGCCGGGTCACCATATGTATGTTATGTCGAGTTCGTGAAATCGGCAACAGTTTACTGAAATAGTCTAATTGCAGAATTTATGGACTATTCAATTTTTTCCAATTTCAATATTTATATGAAAAAATTTCATTTTAAAATGAAAGATTATTTATTTAATATTAAAAAATATAAATTTAATATTAAATAATATCAAATTAATATGAAAAAAATCAATTTAATACCAAATAAGTATAATCATACCAAAAAAATTTGGTGTACAAGCTTTTATAATTTGTCATATGTTTGCGGTTCTGTATCTATTTCACCCACTTCCCACATTTTTTGACTGAATTATCAAAGCCTACTAGGCGAAAACCCACTTTCTATTTGCATTTAGATGTAGCAAATTTCAAAGCCTACTACTGAGGAAAACATGAGAACGACACTTTAATTACTTTTTGCGGCCAAACTAAAGGCGGTAGATGAGCAGTGACAGTGACAAAGTGTATTGTCACCAATATTACATCAGTCCTGAAAGTTTCATGTCGCTAGGTGAACGGGAAGTGGGTGAATTTTCAATCACAAGATTTGATGCATCCAGACAGACAAACAAATGAAACGTAATAAAAGCTTGTAAAAAAATTAATTCATTATGAAAAAATATCGATCTAATAAGAAAATTATGTTTTTAATACGAAAAAAAAATCAATTTAATATGAAAAATTATTGATTAAATATGAAAAAAATCGATTTAATACGAGAAAAAATAAATTTAATATGACAAAAATATTAATTTATTATGCAAAATATATTTCAAATGTAAAATTTTTATTCATAGTTATTTAAACTTATTCCTTGGTGGCAAGCTGAATTGCAAACGTTTGTATTTTAAAAGCATTTTTTCATATTAAATTGATATTTTTTTCGTATTAAATACATATTAAATTCATATTAAATAAATAATCCAGAATTATTGATGATCAAATAAATCCAATATCAAAAATCGATAACATTCTTCATAAAAGAACAAAAAACTTACTCTAAACTCAGAGAAAATCGAAAATTTCTTGATATTCTCGATATAGGAATAGAGACATTCGTCGGAAATGATAATTTTCCCAAACATTTTTGAGGATTTCGCAAGGATACAGGAATCATAATAAATGACCCTATCGAATTTGTCGCTCGATAGATTCGCTCGGAGTATATTTTCAAATGTGTAATCTTTTGGGATACTCTTCGTCCCGAAACCGCAAGTCATTAGTCAATGACAAAGTCAAATACTGGAATTATTAATACATTTAAAAGTGAATCAGATATTCTGCTTAGATATTGCACATTTAAACAAAATGAGAATTTGAATTTTAGGTTATTTATTTCGAGAATATTTATTTCTCATTTTCATTTCTCTGATTTCTAATTTTTATTTCAATTAGATTTGTGAAACTTTTTTTCGAAATATTATTTTTAGACTTTATGTTTATTAAATTCTTTGTGATTGATAAAATTTAATTAGATTAGGTATTTATATTTCATATGAATAATCGTAATATATTATGCTTATTAGTGGTACAAAATAATCGAAAATTTGTTTCACCAAATAATTAATAAATAATAACTAATAAATCTTAATCAATTACTCAGAGATAACAAAAATATTAAATATATACTGGTTCGCGTGCTCTAAGATGTGTCCTTAGAGGAGTAGGTCCAAAAGATATTCACTTGTCAGAAATTTATTTATGTTAGTGTGGTTCTGTTAAAGTCGATTTTATGTCTTATTGATTTTAGATTTGTAAAAACTTTCAAATATTTTATTCAAATAACAAAGACAACACTAACATTTTTTTAAGAAAATTGTATTATTTACAACAGATTATTTATATAGGTAGAAGATTTCCTAACAGATTTAGTTTTTCTACTAAATTTTTTGTCGAAGAGTATCACCCTCCGAACAATAATCGGTTTAAAAAATGATTTTATGTATAAATAGTTATACAATTTTAAAATTGATAAAATCAATTAATTTATTTTTATTTTAATATTAAACGAAATACATTCAAATTACAGTAAAGATTCACAAGTGGCATCTTTTTTGAAACAATTTATCCAAAAAAGTTGCAATTTGTGAAATTGGTGTATAAAAATAATTTATAATAGTAAAAGACAAAATGAATCTGAAAAAAGAGAATGAAAAGAAAAAAACAATTTATTTATATTGTAAATTTTTAGAAATAATTTTCTTGCGTATTCTTCGTAAGAATAGAATTTCTTCAATGGTTAGATTGCTTTCTGCATAATCAATGGTAATATTTAAGCTTTTGATAACATTATTGATACTAATATCTGGATTAAAGCTTTAATTGTTTTGATCTTTACCGCCAGAAAAAATTTCATCAACTATATTTTCCTCCGTGATTATGTTACCGGAAATTTCATGTGCACCCGATGCCCATTGCATTATTTCTTCATCTTCTACATTTGAATCTGGGACAACATGCCGATATAAACTGATTAATGATTTCTCATCACATTGCTTAATATCAATAAGTATTGATTCTAAATTGGCAATACATGTCAGTTGTTGGAATCCACTCGAAATAATCGAGTTGCCGACTTCATTCCATGCTTCTGTGACAAGGTGTGCAACATCTTTCAAATTTATGTCATCTAACTTATTATTTAAGTTATCTCCTGATTGCGAAGTTAAATGGAAAAGGAGTTTCTTTCTATAAATTTGTTTCAGTGTTTTAATGATATTTTGATCTAATGGTTGCAATATAGCAGTGGTATTGGGAGGAAAGAAATAGACAGTTATGTTTCCACAATCGGATGTTAATGGCTTCTCCCTGAAATGTGAAGTAGAATTATCAAGAAGAAGGACAGCTTTGGGAGGTAAATTATTCATTAATAGATATTTTCTTACTTCTGGTACGAATACATCAGTAAACCATTCCTTAAATAGTCTTCGTGTTTGCCAAGCATTTTTTGAAGCCCGATAATGCATTTCAGGTAGAATAACATTTTTGAAACATCGCTGGTTGTTTGATTTTCGAATGAGCATTAACGGTAATTTATGGTTGCCATTTGCATTTGTACAAGCCATAATCGTAATTCTTTCTTTGGAATCTTTCCTACCTGGTGCATGTTTTTCATTACTAGTCACCAAAGTTACATTACTTAAAAATTTATATATGAGACCACTTTCATCTGCATTGTATATTTGATCAGTTACCAGATTTTGTTCTCGTACAATATTAGTAAAATTTTCCAAAAAATTAGGAACCGAGGACTCATTAGATGACAGCTTTTCTCCACAGATTATTAAAAGGCGAATAGAATGCCTTTTTTTAAATCTTTGTACCCAACCATGGCTACGTTCAAACTTTACGTTGGCATTTAATTCTTTATGGAATTCTAATGCTTTCAATTGTAACATTGTGTCAGATACCGTGTTATATTTCATTCTCTCATTAAGGAACCAATTATATACTGCTTTTCCGTGTCATGCATTGTCACCTTTGCTATTCTTTTAAGCTTTGTCACGGGAACAATGGTTTGCTTAGCAAAATCATATATTTGATCGCTATTGCTTCTAATTCGCGTTATTGTACTTTTATGTACATTATATTTCGCACATATTACTTTTACTGGAATATTTTCCTTTATATCATTTAGTATATCTAATTTCTGAGAAAAGAATAATTTCTTTTTATTATTCATGGATATCTAAATTTTCTAAGTAATTTAATTCAAATTTAAACTATTTACTTTTTGTTTAATATTTTGCTAAATATAATATTAAAACAATTTTTTGGAAAAAAAGTTGCATTTAAAGAATAAGGTGTACTATTTATGCTACAATTAGTGTTAGTTGCAATTTGTGAAAAGTTGCATTTTGTGAAGTTGCAATTTGTGAATCTTTACTGTATAACCTAGAATTTAAGCAAATGGTCTTAAGATTTTCTTCTCCAAAAATTAATAGTCGAATTGCTTGAAATAAAAATGTCTTCTTCCAAAATTAAAATTTGATTTTTCATTAATCAATGAGTTCAGAATTTCTTCACCTCAATTAAAGGTTAAATTTAGTTTTTTAATTTAAAGTCTGGATCGATTTTAAAATTAATTGCAATTCTTTGTTCTGGTGAAAAATATTAAGTTCTCAATTGTTCACCCTTTGTGCCAGTATTTATATTATCTTGTCCTTTACAGACTTTGTATTTGAAAATCAAACTTTGACTCCTAATGAGTAATTTTAGAGTTTGAAATTTTGATATTTGGCCTCTATGCCTTTTTGAACTTATAAATTATTTTTTACATGTAATTTCTTTAATTTCTATTAATCTTGATAAATAATATCTTTCATTTATAACAACCTTTGTTTCTCATTCAAAAAGTTTCCCAAACAAATTTTAATCTCATAATATCAATAATGAGACTTTATAATAAATTAATAGAGACATAAAATGAAATGCTTAAAATTTCATGGTTCATGAATTTAAGCTCATACATTTTACACACTAAAACTGACAATATGACAGTGTTGAAGTTTTAATAAATGAATGAAAAATTAATGGGAAGGAACTATTTAATATTTATTTTATTTTATTTATTCTATTTTTATATTTATATTATTGCTTGTTATGTACTTAATTAATGGGTTGTTTAAATTAATAAATTGTATAATCAAAAAATATTTTTTTTCTAATAAATTGTAAATATTTGAAGCCCTAAAACTTAAAATTATATTTTTATATAAATAAAGAAGTAATTGGAGTAAATAACTATATTCGATAAAAATTAAGCAAAATTAAAATTTAAAACTTAGTAAATAAAGCAATAAAAATTAAAATAAATGAAGTAATCAAGAAAAATTTAAAAAAAATTAAAATTTTTTAAAAGTTTGCCTTATAAGAGGTAGAGTTATTGTTTAAGTTTAGAAAATTTTAAATTAGCTGTGGAAGTGTGTGTATTGTTGATGTCACTCTTGTTTCTAACATTTTGGGACTGATCTAATTGGACTTGATCCCCAGATTATCGGTAACCACCCGAAAAATATGTTTACACTCTTGTCACTGTTACCCCCATACTTGTTAATGCCTCAACTTGCCTCTCAACCCCCTATCATCTACAAGCAAGTGCAAGTGATCAGATTCCAGGTTCCAAACCTACACAGTTTAAGGCCAGAAAGGCCAACTCAGCTAACTCAAATGACTAACAAGTAACCAATTAAATGGAAGAGAATTAACTAAACCAAACGACAGCAATTCAACTAGTAATAAGATCAACTTATAATCTAGATAGAATCGTAGATGATAGACAAATATATAAAACAAATTTAACAAACTTAACTAACATATAAGGATTGGAATTAGCAAGGAATAATCCAAAGTGAAACAGTTTTATAACTAATAAATTTACTACATAAGGGTTGGATAATAACAAATAATTGAATAATTTATATAAAAAATTAAGTAAAATAAGAAATCTCAACTACAGAATTAAGTTATTGTTGTAATTATTTTGGAATTATTTTTTTCGAGAAAGATAAGAGTGAATATTTAATTTATCTTTACTAATTTGAGAGTGTGGGCTTTTGGAGGATGATTTTTTTGTTGTGAATGATCTTTATTAATCGGAATGTTTTTTTATAATGTTATGGGTAGTTTTATTTATTTTGTTTATTTTATTTTTTGCATAATTAAAAAATAATAAAGTCAATTTAAGTCAAAAAGGAGAGGATTTATCAAAGGAAAATCAAGTTTAGGTAAATGTTCAGTTTTGAACATATCTACAGTCATAATCAGCCTGCATAATCACCTGCTACTCTGGAAAATGCCATTAGATAAAATAAAGCAAATAGATAATTAATTTTGGTGTTCATGACACTATGTAATCGCCATGAATTATTTATGAAACTTTAAAAATAAAAATAATCAATAATATCTATATCCCTATGGAATATTCGGAATTATAATTATTAATTTTGATACAGATGCAAGTTTTGATACGATAGGGGCGGTGTTATCACAGAAAGACGAATGTGGAAGAGAAATGGTGATTGCGTATGGATCACATAAAGTGAATAAACATGAACTACGCTATTGCATTTGAAAAGAATTACTTGCAATTTATTATTTCACGCAGCATTTTAAACATTTCTTGTATGGAAAAAGATTTTGGTTGCGAACAGATCATAAAGCTATTACGTTTATGATGACTACAAAGAACCCTATCACACCACAGTTCCAAACATAGATAAATTTTCTGAGTAGTCTTGACATGAAAATGGAATATCAAAAAGGTGAAAACATTCAAATGTTGATGCAATGTCAAGAAATTCGTGCGAACTATGCAATCAGTGTCAAACAATGCAGGAAGAGGCCAAGAAAGGAAAGATTAAAACAAGAATACGGGCATTAAGGGAAGAATCAGATGGTTTTAAATGGCAGACGAATAATAATGAAATAAAACAAATAATCGAGGACATAAGTAAAGGCAGAACAAGAAAATGGGCATTAAAGAATAATATCGTCATAAATCAAGATAATAAATACTGGATCATAAAGGCAGAACGAGCAAATTTTATTGAATAAATGCATAAATTGTTGTATCATGCAGGTTTTAAAAAGGTCTATAACTACCTCCGAGATGATTTCGACATGGAAAATAGGAGAGAATTTATAAAAGAAATCGTTCAAAGTTGCATAAATTGTCAGAAAAGGAAGACATCAACAACAAGAACGAAAGAAAAGCATATGAAGCAATTAGCGGATGAACCTTTCCAGAAAATATACATTGATTTTTGTGGACCATTCAAAATAAATATAAATGGATGTCAATATATATTTGCAATAATTGACCAGTTTAGTAGATATATTAGCCTGAATGCAGCAGCTAGTCAAGATGAAAAAAACAGTTAGAAAATTGTTATTGGACAGATGGATATAGAAATTCGGACCACCAAAAGAAATCCACGTAGACAGAGGAAAAACATTTGAATCAGCTTTGTTCAAGGACATGGCGAAAAATTTTTAAGTTGAGGTATTCTATTCGAGTTTATATCATCATAACACAAATGGAATCATGGAAAGACAGTTTCGCACGATCAGAGATGCTTTGAATATTAGAATGAAGGATGGAGATCATAAAGATTGGACAGAAGTCTTATCAGAAGTCGAGTTTATGTTAAATAGTACTGTACAAGCTACGACAGGCATGTCACCGGCCGAGATAGTATTTGGAAGAAAACTGAGACATTGGTGGAAAAACAATTACGAAGATAACAAAAATTTGAAAGCAGATCAACAAAAAACAGAGACAAGAAGAATTTTTGAATTCGCAGACAAAGTATTAATTAAAAAGGAAAATGTCTCAAAAGAAGATGACCGTTACATGGGTCCTGCAACAGTGGTGAAAAGAAATCATGAAAGAAGTTACGAGTTACAGCTTAAAGATGAAAGAAGTTTTATATGAAATGTGGAATGGCTAAAGCCATTTAAATAGAGGGGGATGTGAGGAATATTTTGAATGTTCGATGTTTTGTGTTTGAATGTGTATGTTTATTTGGAAATGTGTCTCTCCTACCCGGATGGATGATTAATATTTTAATTCTTATTATCTAAAAATATGTAATGTTTAAATTTATTATTAATTTCAAATAATTTTAAAATGTTAAATAAGTTAATTAATTTTTACAATTTTTAATAAATAAATCAAATTAATATTTTTTTAATAATTAATAATCATTTTAATTATTATCCAATAAGTATGAACAGAATTTTAGTATGAGACGAAGCTAATAACAAAATAGAGTTTTTTTACTGTACTCACCCCACACGCAAATCAAATGAAAGAATTTCGAACTAAAAACTGATGATACAAAATCCTAATTTCTTTTGTATGAGTGTTGTTGGGAGCGTTCAAAAATATAAAATTTTTGAATCTTATCAAATTTATTAAATAAACAATTACATTCCGTAAAATATTGTTATAAATATGTTAAAATAAGATTTTCAGAAATTTAATGTAAAAAAGTAATTTAAGTAAGAAATAAAATAAATTTTACGGTAGAGTTATTAAAAGATTTATGTAAAGATTTATTAAAGTAAAAAAGTTAATTTCAAATTTGGTGAAAATATTTAATTGAAATAAAATAAAGTAATTTAAAGTTTGCTAATTTATTTGCAAAATAAAAGTAAACTAAACTATTTCTTGTAACTTTTAAATCAACGTAAATTAAAAGTGTAATTATAATTTTAAATTTTGGAAATGATAATTGGAATTGAAAAAAATAATTGTAAAACAATTAAATCGACTTAAATGAAAAATGCGATTTTGATTTTATTTTGGAAAATGTAATTGAGAAACAGGTAAATTTAAAAATTGAAACAGTAAAATTGAAAAATTAATAAAAGACGCAACAAAATCTTTGTGACAAAATTTTAATTCACTATAATTTTTATTAAAAAAAATAGAATTTTAATTTGTAAAAAAATATACTAATCATAGTGATATTTATATCTACATTTTTATTTATAATGGTTGTGTAAAAAGAAAGTGCAAAAGTTCCTCAAAATATTTGTTTAAAAAATTCAAATTGTTATTGAAATAAATTTCAATAAATAAATCAATATTTTACATTACAGATGACTGAAAAGCGTAAATTGCACATTTTGGACTTGGCCAAGAAAAAGGAAATTATTGATTATGTTGACTCTCATAAGCATATTAAGATGAAAGACATTGCATCATCATTTGGAATTCCTCCCTCGAATTTGTCCACTATTATATAGGATAAAGAGAAGACTAATGAGCGGTGCAATACAGCAATGAATTTGAAGGCTAAGAAATTGAGACATGCAACAAATGAAGAGGTGAACAAATACTTGCTGGAATGGTTTCGACAGGTACAGTATAAAATTTCAACGACTTATTATATTTGTCATCCCCTCTTTTATAGCAACATGACAGAAACATACCAATTGATGGTGATCAATCATGGATCATCTTTGCTGCCAGTGGGCAATACATCTACGTAGTATTCCTGAGAAACTAGATCGGGTTCTATTCCGTCTCTAGGCTAAAGTACCCATAAGCTAGCCGATATCTGAGCCGACAGAATATCGTAGCAACTATGAACTTGCAATCGTATGAGCAAGGCTTCGCTTTCCGTCCTGAGTGTCATGATTGTAGTGGAGTAGTGACCCTACAGTCGAGTGGTCGATTGCATCGCAATGATCCAAGGTTTTCAATCTTCTTGAGGGGTGTTGTGAAGCCGGTCCGCCGGTGGAACTAAGGCATGGATCCCAACATTGGGGGAGTGCCCGTTGAAGCCATAAGCATCTCAGCCCTCCTAAAAAGTCTCAGACTAAATACCTTTATAGGATGAGAGGTTCACCAATTGATGGTGTAACTCTGTGCCTCAAGGCATGCGACTTTAGTAAGTCCTTTGGCAATATCAGTGAGGAAATTACTCGAGGCTGGATAGATCGATGGAAGATCAGACATCAGATTTGTTCCCGAAAAATGGCTGGAGAAAGTGCAGATGTGCCTGAAGCAAGTGTGAAAGAGTGGAAATCTGTACATATACCGTCCACCATATTACGTCAATATCAGCCGTCTAATATTTTTAACTGTGACGAGACTGGTGAGTGATGAAATTATGCATTTAAGTACAGTAAATGAATTTCGTTTAACTTTTCTTTTCATTTTAGTGTTAATGTGGAAACTTTTACCATAAAACACATTAGTATTCAAAAAAGAAAATCCGCACGGTGGAAAAAACCTAAAGATAGAATGACGGTTCTTGGCGGCGTTAGTATGACCGGTTAAAAGCTTCCCTTGCTGGTAATTGGGCCAGTAAAAAAACCTCGCTGCTTCAAAGGAGTGTCAAAATTGGCAGTCTCATACAAAGGAAACCGAAAAAGCTGGATGACCAGTTTACTGTTTGAAGAGTGGCTGAGGAAATTAAATCACAAAATGAAGAAGCACTGCAGGAAGATCATTTTGATTGTGGACAACTGTCCTGCCCATCCACGCATCCAAGACCTTGAAAATGTCGATCTGATGTTTTTGCCTCCAAACACTACCTCAAAATTACAATCTATGATGGGGCATAATCTACACCTTCAAGCTTCGTTACAAGAAGAGAATATTATTAAAAAGATTAGCATCTCGTGAGGCGAATCGAGACCTTTCCTTCTCTCTGCTTGATGCCCTTTATGCATTGCGACTGTCATGGGACAGCATTATATCCACCATAATTGTCAACTGCTTTCATCATTGTCACTTTCGTGTTCCAAGCAACGAAGAAGTTTTGGATCAAGATGCACCCTTCGGAGACTGCGATGCAGAGGAGATGAACGAAACTGGAAACATTTTTGAGACTATACGAATGCTTCTCAATATTCCTACTGCTATTTCCTTCAAAGAGTATATAGAGGTAGACAATCAATTTGAACTTATTCCTCTCTTGACTGACAAAGAAATTATTCAGAGTATGATGACTCTTGATGATATGTTAGATGATGAAGTTGTTGTTGGTGATACAGAGGAGATTCCACCTCCATCCACTAATCAGATCCTTGATTCACTCTTCATCATTCAAACCTGGGCAAAGAAAGCGGAAAGAGTTACGCTTCAAGACCTTAATGTTCTGATTCACCTTGAAAATTTGGCATTAAATGTAAACAAAAAGACTAAACAAACCGTGATTACTGAGTATTTTTCTAAATCATGATGGAAATCGGTTCGAAATATACTATGTTGGATTTGATATTTTTTTATTTTTTCTTGGTAGAAAACTATTCTGATGTAGTTTTCCTTTTTCAAGCCTAAGGTTTCATTAAAATGACTATTTTTCTATCTTAAATTCGACATAAACGAGCATAATTATAATTTAAAAAATATTTATTCGAGATAACCGAACCAAAATATTAAGGAAATATAGGAAACTTTTTTGGTGACAAAATTACCTTCGAGATAGCCGTATATTCGAGATAACCGAGTTTGACTGTATTAAATTAAGTTAAATTGTATTTAATTATAAACTATTTATTTGCAATAATTAAAAAATATTATTATAATTGAGGTAATGTTCATTTTAATTACAGGTCTTCAAAATTCAGAAATTAAAAGAAAGTCTAAGCACAATTGTCGTTGTGAAATATACAGAGTAGGGTTATGACAGTTAGTCTCTGTGAACTCCATAAATCAAATCCTGCGTACAATCGATGTATATTATTTAAACAAAAACAATATTTAACAAATTAGAAAAATCAATCACACATAACTCTAGTACTTTTTTCTCCTGATTTTTTCCTATTAAAGTTGGAAAATTGTGAAAAAACGTAGCGCACACTTAATATTCAAAACTTGATATTCAAAAATCATATAAAACAATTTAATTTTCCATGTGACAGATTACTGATAAAAAAATTCAAAGTTTATTTCAAACAAGGTATAAGTGTTTCCCGTAGGCAATTATCGGATACCGCGAACTAACTCGTCCATTGCAGCATTTGGCCCCGATCACGCCTCCGCCATCCGCTACTTGAATCGGGTTCCATTCGCCTGTGTTGTGTTTACTCCAGGTTGTTGCACCGTATTTGATATTGGAGACAACGCACATCCTTCGAAGATTTGCCAGTGTGGTGCTCGTCAGATTGAAGGAAGTCAGCATCTTATCGTTAGCCTACGGCCATGAATTCAAACAGCCAACCACCAGGGTGCCTAGTCAAACAGTCCAGCCCCTGTGATTTTGCTTCGCCTCTTCTGCAAGCTGCTTATACTTTTTCTCGTTGTTCTTTCTAGTTTTGTCCAATAACCCCTTTGTGTCGTATGGGGTTTTCGCGTCAAATAGTCATAATTCTTTGATACTTTTGTTCTTTATTTGAAGGTCTATTCGCTGATTAGTTGTTGACCATGAGCACTCTCTGTCCGGAATTATTTCAAGAATAGGTTTTTCGGTCAGCAATGCTTCCGCGAAGATCCTCTAGATTGCATTGTGACGCGCCAATATCATGGGCATGTTCCTATTACATAAGCGAAAGATATGTAACTGTTTCTCTGCTTTGGTGCAGCAGCTCCGGCATCTCGTTTCACTTGTCGGCTTGTTTAGAATAAAGTTTGTTGGCAGGCTGTTATTTCGTGCAGCGTGTAGGAATCTACATTCCTCATTAGTGATTTCTGTGTTGTGTAGTATGGCCATGCTGGCTTTAATCTCCGATAGCGCCATCGCCAATATACTCTCTACCTTTCGACGGCTCCATTTTTTAAATTTTAATCAGCCGTATGATGTGAAAAGCTTGGCTATGCATTCAAGTAGAGCAATGAGACGCCAGGAGTTTATTTTAGTCTACATACCAATCTTTC
>MQRK01215747.1:7611-24844 GCA_001938485.1 Girardia tigrina
ATCGTGCATTATCCAATGGATTTTACCACCATAAAAAATCGATTGATCAAGAAATTCTATTACAACGCCGACGAGTGCATCACCGATGTGAGACTCGTGTTCCAGAATTGCTACATCTTCAATCCTCCGGAAATCAATCTGATCAGCATGACTCTGACGCTCGAGAACATCTTCAACTCGAAACTCGAAAAATTGCCGTCCCAAGAAAACGACATCTCCTCCGGCACCAGCAACACCAACAGCGCCAAGAAAGACACGAAATCCAGCAGTATCAACAACGATTCGTCCTCGGAGCCGCCACCAGTGTGCGACATAAAGAAATCACTCCGGCCGACCACTAAGCGCATCAAATCGACCTCGAATTACAACGAAGCGACGTCGACCCATGCGAGCAATTGTTCGATTTCTCCGGACGCGAAATCCAAATCGAAAAAACGGAAAGTCGAATCGTGTTACGATTTATCGTTCTAGCTCCCAGAACACGTCAGACGGTCAATAGAGGCGATATTACCGGTCGATTGCGTCGCCATGGTGATCGAACGCGCGTGGAACATGAACGACGCCAACCGCAACTGGGAGGACAGTCTGTGTCCCAAGTCCGACGCGTTCGAAGAGACTTCTAAAAAAACATTCTATTTAAAAGTTTTCGTATTGTTATTTGAAATATGTATTGTAATTTATTTATTATAAATGCTGTTATTATAAAGGAAAATAATAATTATTTTTGAAGTTTTCAAAGAACAATTATTTATGTTATGGTAAATATTGGCCGGACGAAATTTAGAATTTCTAAAATATGACAAAATTTTTAAAACTGCTGTAATGTATTTTAACAAATTTTCTGGTCCGAATTATAACTTGTATTATAACTACATAATTATAATTATTTTCCTTAGGTTTTAAGACAATGAATTTTATCCTACAGTATACAGGTTGAAAATGCTGTAATTGCGGAGATCTGATTTGGCCTAATTAGTATTTGTAGATATAAAATATAGGAATACCTACTAAAATTACCGATTTCTTCTTCTCTTTAATTAGATTTAAATATTTTTTAAAAGAAATCAACTTTATTAGGTTCTTATAATGTTTTCCATACCATTTATTAGTATTAGAAGTTTTGAAAACAAATGGGTATAGAATCTGAAAGATTATTTAATTTCTTTCTTAATCGACAAGTTTCCAAGTAACATTCGAACGGTTATTTGCGTGACAAAAGGATAATCAGAAATCGAATCAAATCAAATTCGCAAATATAGTAATTGTAATTCACAAAACGATCTGTGAAAGTTAGAATTCATAAATTAAAAACTTAAATTTCGGAAAAATCGATTTTAAATCTCTTATATTCTGACGACACTCGCTTCCAATCATTGGCAGTTACTTCTCAGAACTCGACATGACAACAAGAGTCATCAAAAAGATAACAACAACCATAATTAACAACAATTCCAACCGATTTGAATCATTACTATTCCACACATAATTCTTCTTTTATTTTCTTTTTAGTTTCAATTATCCAAATCAATCTTTAACGAGCCAAACTGAAAATCTGCATTCTTCGACCATGGAACTGTTTTCAAAGAGAAACCCAGGCGGGAGGACAAAAGTTGATGGAAACATTATCATCTGACTGTGACCGGTAGATGTAGACAGAATGAACCTCATGAGCATCTTCGATGAGCCAGTGTCTCCGCTACCCCTCATTCAGGATCAAACAATGATATTCATCACTGCATTATAGTCATCAACATTACATATTTCATGTGTCACAGCCGCCGCTGTTATAATTTTTTTATGTAGTAAAGTAAAAGGATTCAAGCAGTTTTATTTTGGTCAGTCATTTTATATGACCTATAACATAGTATATCAGTCATAAATAACATTTTATAACAGAAAAAGATTCACTTTTTATAAATCTTCACATTATACCAAATTTGGTGACAGGAAGTTAATGTATTATTGAAATAAAAAAATTAATGAAATGGAATATAAAAACGCTAATAACGTTTAAAGAAACATGTTATATAACAATTTTTTTCAAAAATTAATAATTAATTTAAAATTAGGAATTTTAAATAAAATTAGTTAACCCAAGAAATAAAATCATTCGTGGATCCGAGCTTATATTATCTTGAAAAATGTTCAGAGAATATTAAATTAAAAATTACATTATATTTAGAATAAATAATCTTAAAGTACAAAACAAGAAATTCCGACTACCTTGATACACTTTTATATAACTTTAAATATCTAAAATACCAAGTAAAACAAACGATCAGTATTTTGTTGAATATCAGCTAGGCTTTATAAACTCAGAAACTTTCTCAGACATGGTATTTTCAATATTACGCACCAATTTCTTTGAGATCGAGGTCAACCATTCTTGCAAATAATGACTCAGAGCAACGAGTGTCGTACGGAGGCACGTTTTCTTTCTTACTCGCTTCTGTAACTTGATTTTATAGAATCATTAAATTATTTCATTTTTATTCTTTATCCTTTTTCATTTACTTCAACACATTTTATTTTCTTCGAGTAATAATTTATAAATATAATTATCGAAGAAAAGAAAAATGAAAAGCTATTCCATATGGAATTACAGATGCTATGTAAAAGACAGCACTTAATTTTAATAAAACTACTTTAGCTTCGTATCTCCCATTTGAATTGCTTGAATGTCTTTTATCAGAATATTTTTAACGAAAGAGACTTATAAAATAATTTTGAGATTCTTTTAGTTCGTTCAACAATTTCAAACAATGAATTTCCGTTTCCTGATTTACTAACAACGGTACTAAGTCACAGTCCCAAATAGTTTGAATTCATCGATCAAAAATCAAATTTAAATTACAAAATTAATTTTATTTCATACAAATTATATAAAATTATGAATAGGAAATTAAAAATATCCAAATAATAATTAAAATAATTAAATTTTATTCAAATATTTTTTGTTAATTTTGAGAATATTGAGAGTGCACCAAAAGTTCTCATACAATTTCTTCTCTTTAAAAAACCAAAATGAAACACAAAACAACAGAAGCACAATTTTTATTTCATTATCCACAAATACGACAATTTGAAAAAAAAATTTCATCTCCCAAAAACCTGCATGGCCCTCACCCATGCTTAAGATCTTTTTTCTCAGGCTGCAAGTCGTTACGTATACCTCCTTCATAATTCCTTGCTATTGAAAAAGTTTTCAAATTTGAGTAAACATTTTGATAATTATAATGAAAGGATAATCACAGAATCATTGTTAATTAGACATTTCATACCAAAGTGATTCATTTAATCATATTAAAATATTTAATTTTTTATTGTTGTTTGATTTGAATAATTATTTTTTCATTATATAAATGACTTGAATTCTAAATTTTCAATTAATCAATGATGCCAAAACTGATGAAACATGTTTTGAAAAGTAAATATTTAGATAAATGAAAGTTTTTGGATTTATTTAATCGAGTGCCATTAGAATCAGTTAATAAGTATTAGTGATATATTGGACGGTATCCAGACTATTGCGTACATGAACAATTGCGTAGAGATTATTAAATTATTATTATTAATGATTGTTTAATTATTGAGGGTTTAAAATGAAGTGATTATACCTATATACAATTCAAATATTTTACAAATTCCGCTTTATTAACAGTTAACTATATTTTTAAAATAACAAGCTAAAAATCTAAAGAAATAAAAAGATTCATAAATCATTTATAGAAAATTATTGATACAATTAATTTCATTAAATATTTTGATAAGTGCTTTTTCAGTATGAGTACTTTTTCAGCGATGAGATTGATACAATATTATTACAGTTATATTATTACTATTATAATAATGCATATATTCTCGTTTTATTAAAGTATTATTATTACACATTTAATGTCTCCAACTTTCTGTTAGAAAACAATTAATAAAATTAATTACAAATAAATAAAACTAATAACGTTTTTGATTTTTTTTTAATTTTTCCAATAATTTTCAAATACTACAGCGATGAGATTGATACACCACTGGAGTGACAAAAATTATGGACTTTATTTTGGTATCGGTCTAGTTGCCATAGAATCGAAAATCAGTTATCGATTTTTTTTGGGGGGGATATGAATTACCATTACCACGACACATTAACACAAGTGTCTTATTGAAAGAACTGGCATTGTGAATCGATTATTCCTATACCCGTCCGGGCTAACATTGATGGATCGTTGCTGAGTTATACTGAAAAAGCACTTTCGTCAAAGGAATCACCTCAGTCCCAATTACCCATTGATTATTATTTTAGATATTATTTTACTCAGAAAGAAAAGGCGATTACTAAGGTGAATCGTCTTTCAAAGTTTGGCATTCTTCCTAGTGGCAAATTTGTAAAATATATTTTAAGAGACACTTGCCAGTGTAGCCAACATATCACAGTATAACACAAGGCAAAACGTATAATCTTTCTTCCAATTAACTCCACACATGAATTGAAATAAAAAATCCTGCACTTTAATGTAATAAAATTTAAACTCATGAAAAGCCGGGTTCTACAGCTAGTATATTATACACCTGTTCTCGATTAAATATGCCGTGTAGGCATTTTGATATATTCCTGTATATAAAAATATATTTAAAATCTAAAAAAAATAAAGTTACCAATTAGAATCGACATTGTATGCATTTATATATATATCATACATCATTTGTAAATGTCAAAATATAAAAATAAATTGCACACAAACAAAAAAAGGCATGCATTGGCAATACATACCTACAATGCATTGTCAAAACATTATACACACCAGCATACAAACATAATTTTGGAGCATTAAAATATATTCATAAGCATTTGCTTATGACAGCTCCCACATTTTAAAAAATAACTAGAAAAAGTAAATTTTAAAAAAATAACGCAAAATAGCCAGATACGAGTAGCTTAAAGATTATTGCATCATAAATGTATGTGGGAAATATTATCGCTAAGCTAGTGTCCATCTGTCACTAGGACTTGATGTGCACAAATGATAAGACGAAATAGAAATTTATCTGAAAACGCTTCATTACATCGGATTCATATGCATAAAAATATTCTTTAGAATTATATACTCATCCCGTACTTTTTGATTTATCTTCAAGTGTTTCAAGATCCATAGGATCAGTAGACAGTTCATCACACATAATTTCCATAATCTAATTCTGATGGTCAAGGAATACTCCTTATTGTTTTTCTAAGATCATTAAATTCATGCATAAGATCTTTATATACAAAATAAACAAAATCAGACAATAAAAAGCAAATATTCCTTAAATTTTATTTAATAATAACATGGATAGTTTCTTTGAACAAAACATCAAAACGTGATCTTTTCCTTTACCAAATTGATATTTTAAAATCTAAACGCGACTCGCCAATATCTGGGACCCCCAACACCAAACTCCAAAGTCTCTCTAGCGAGTCAAAGTGGATTCCACGAGGAAATTCCGACATGATTCTGTAGTGATTAATGAGATGCGGTTTCGATGCAGCTAAATCCGAGTTGATACTGCCTGACTTCTTTATGTAGCCAATGTTTTTGTCGTAAACATCGGAAATCTCGGAATCTAAATTGCTTTTGCAAGAGCGTCCCAGTTCGCATTTACGTATTATGCACATCGAACAATCGAAAACGCTGATGCTTCATTCTTTTGTCATATTTTCAATTTATATAATCACAGATTTAATTCGATATCGATAATGAATACATATTTTTGTCATATATAAATGCCGTTGTGGCATAAATAAATAAGAATGGGTGTATTTCTAATGGAATTTTGATTATCGATTCAAAAATAAATATGTAAATGTTTAACTACGGAAAATAATTCTAGCTTAAAAATTATAGAATAAAAAATTAGAAAATCAATTTTAATTTTAATTAGATATTGTTGAAAAATAGTTAAAAAATTAAAATATTTGATTAACTTTTCTGTATTTTTTGTTTATATTTTTCTAACATTATTGAAAAGAGAATAAAAAGCCAATTTTTTTAATAATTTCAGATGCATTATTATATTTGAGATCAAAAATAATATAATTTCAAATCGTGATCAGATCAGATATTGTTGCATTGATTTTAATCTCTACTAATTTATTCTTAATTTATTTTGTTTTATTGAAAATCACGATTCAATTAGAAATTTATCAAAAATTAAAAGAAAATTCAAAAATAATTTTGATAAATATTTTCTTTAATATTTTAACAATAATATTTTATCAAATTTTAATATTATTTCCATAAAATTAATATTCAAATTTTGATTCTAAATTCTCAAGTGAAAAGGCAATAAAAATTTTATAACTTTATTTCGACTTTCTTTTCTTTGGGTCGATTTTTAAGTACAATTTAAAGAAAATTTGATTTTGATTTCTAAAAATGCAAACTAAATAATTTAAAATCTTTTAAAAATTTATTAAATATATATTTTCTTTACACTCAGCATAAAGATGTAAAATGTATATTATTATACATAGTACTTATTAAAAGAATTGCATACTTGATAAAAAGGCTGTAATCACCTTGAATTTATGCTCAAGGTGATTACAGCCTTTTTATCAAGTATGCAATTATTTTAATAAGTACTATGTATAATAATATATATTCTACATCTTTATGCTCAAAAGCTTCGTTTCTAAGGAAAAGTGAAAATACAAAAGAAATAATTTGAAAATAATCTTATTATTAAGAATATTTAGACAAGTCTCGTTTGATTTTTTTTTACAATCTCCTTTAGAGTCATTATGACTCTCAGAAGGTCTTTCATCGTTTATCATCGTTCTAATTGGTTTTCTTATTTCTGTTTTTAATCATAATTATTCGAACAATTTTTTCTGAGTCATTTTTTTTAAAATATTTAACTTCTAAAAATTATTAATTAAAAATAATAATTTTTGCCATTTCTCAATAAATCCCAAAATAATAAAAATGTCATCAAATTATTAAAAATTTATTTTATTTAAATTTTACAAAAAAACATTAAAGTTAATTTTAATTGTTAAATTAAAAAAATATTAATTTATAAAATGATTATTTTAATTATGTTCGAATAATCAATCACTTTAAATTTAAATAAAAAAATACCAATTTCCACCTGGGTGGGAGAATCACCATTCTAAATTCAACATACTTAAATCAACATACATCATGCATACATTTACACATTCAAACAATTTAAAATATTCCTCACACCTATAATACTCAAAAAAATGTATAAAGGAAGTCCAAATTTTGAATAACATTTTGTATCAATCAATGGAGATTGATTAGTAAATAATAACTTAAAACGACAAGAAAACAATTTACTCAATAAATCATGAAAATATGTAACATTGTTTTAAGAGAAGTACATAAAATATTAATAAGAATGATTCAAATTAACAAAATTTTCTTAAAATAAATGATTTAGTGATAAAATCATTTAAAATAAATCATTTAGGTCTACGTTCCCGTTGGGCCACTATTTATACTTCAAATCATGTAAAATTTTAATATTCATAATTATAAATATCCACGGACAAGATATGTAGCAATCAAATAAAAAACTTGAGCAACAAAATGCTAAGTCATTGTCAAATTATATTTTTTTTAATTTATTATAATCTTGCACACAAATTTCATGCTTGATAACCTAATATGAAACAATTTAAATTGTATATCGTGCTCGAACAGTTACTTATCACTAACACCAAAAACACTATTTTTCTATCTGGGTTTAAGAAACACATTTCAAAATACAAATTTCCGCTTACCTCAAAATAATAACATATAAATAAAAAAGTTTTTCATTTTAGATAAATTTTTATACTTTAAGATTTCGATCCATAATTTCTTAATTTATATCTAAGACTTCTAAATGTAAAATGTAAAAATGTAAAGCAAAGTTGTCAAATTATAACACAAACTCTACACCGACCGCATGGAGATTTATTTATTTCAGAAGTGAAATGTTATATAACAAGAGGAAATTATTTTACTGGGAATCTTACCGAAATCATGCCTGTAACCAAAAGATTAAAAAGAAACAAAATATTAAAAACATCAATTTCCTGTGCTTTATGATGTTTTATTGGTATTTTTAATTTTTGACTTAAAAGTAATTTTGCATGCTATTATTAAAAATATATATTTAAATGCAAAAATACGCCATTTGTTAAGTATACATTTATTTTTCATGACAATTAATTTCGACAGTATCCAAATGGGTTTGGATTATGTTCGGATCTCGTATATAAATTTACATGTAATGGGTGTAATGCCACATACATTGGAGAGGGTTCCACGACAAAACGTCGCGAACAAAAACGCCACGGACAAAACGCCGCGGACTAAACGCCGCGAACAATGACGCCGCCGTTTCAACGCGGTGACATTTCAACTCCAGAAATTAGGAATTTTAGGAATAAAATGAAATTATTTGTTATTAATTAGGAATTTTAGGAATAAATGAAATAATTTGTTATTAATTAGGAATTTTAGGAATAAAATGAAATTATTTGAAATGAATTAATTAATAACAAATAATTTCATTTTATTCTTAAAATTCCAAATTTCTGGCGTTGAAATGTCCACGCGTCGAAACGGCGGCGTCTTTGTCCGCGGTGTTTTTGTCCGCGGCGTTTTTGTTCGCGGCGTTTTTGTTCGCGGCGTTTTTGTCATGCGGCGTTCTTGTCATGCGGTGTTTTTGTTCGCGGCGTTTAGTCCGAGGCGTTTTGACGGCGGCGTTTTTGTTCGCGGCGTTATGTCGTGATACCATTGGAGAGACGTCCCGTCATCTTTGTAAGAGAATCCAAAAACATGGGCGGAATGTAGGTGGGAGTAATATTGCAGAACACAGAAAGGGTTGTAAGTCGAATGAAAACATAAACATAAATGATTTTAAAATTCTGTGTTCTCGTTTTAAAAACTATTGAGAGAGGATGGCCTGTGAAGCACTTTATATAATATCTTTAGATTCTAAGATTAATGTGCAAACGGGTCTCTCGAAAACCCTATTAAGCGTGTTTAGATGACATAATAATCCATTGATGACATAATCACTGCTTGCCTATATAAGCAGATTTAAAATTCATTTTTTTCTTGAGACCTGACGATGACGGTTATACCGTCGAAATTAATTGTTATGAAAAATAAATGTATATTTAACAAATGGCGTATTTTTGTTTTTAAAAATAAGTTGCCATCATTTTTTAATTTTTTGAATATATTTAAATGATTTATTAATTTCTATAGTAAAGTTTTAAAAGACTATAAAAAACGACTTTTGAGTCTGATTTATTATTAGAATATAAATAAATTTACCATTGAAATTGAAAATATTTATAAATTCTCATTTTTAAACGAAATAGAATAAAGTCAAGCATGTGATCTACAGAAAACTAAAATACAAGCTTATAACAACAGTTGTACTCGTACAACCTGTAAAAAAACCAAACTTGATAGAATTCCTAATATGAAATATCGATTGATTTGACACAGATCAGAGTGATTCTAACAAAAAAAAGTGTATTATATTCTCTAAGTACAATAAGAGAAGGGGTGAACAAAACATAAGAACTCTGAAATGGTTTCGGATAACCACAAAGTCAGTAGCCGTAAAATTCAACTACTAAGACAGGGAGTGTTGCTTGCGACATGCTACGGATC
This sequence comes from Girardia tigrina, assembly GCA_001938485.1. Lineage (NCBI taxonomy): Eukaryota > Metazoa > Platyhelminthes > Tricladida > Dugesiidae > Girardia > Girardia tigrina. The sequence continues at coordinate 17,286 of MQRK01215747.1, forward strand.
TTTGGCAATGAAGATGACTTCGTAAAATATAGAAAGAAACATAAATTTGAGAAGGGTTCTTGACGTCGATGATGAATTCAAACACCTACTTAATGGTACTTTTACGGGAGAAATGATAAATACTATAAATACAGAAGAGATTAAGAAGACATAAAGAATGTACACAGTGTCTCAATGTACAGTATTCTCAAAACAGTGTCTTAGTAAGAGGGATTAGAGTTCTTATACATGTCTCATTGATCCAACAAAGTTATGAAATCAAAAGATGGCTGCATTGTGTGTAATAAAAATTATATAAATTATTAAAATAAAAAATTAAATTACAACATAAATCAAGTTGTTGAAGATAATCAATTATTGTGATGAAAACATGTCCAACGTTGATTTTTAAAAAAAGGCTTTTACAAAGATTTATTTTAAAAATATCAGATTATTGTTCCCTAGACTATGTATATATACTATTTTTCGTTCTATTTTCTGTTCTCTAATTATTCATGGTTTCACTCAATAAATCCAGCAGCTTCCTTGGAGATTGCTCCAATAAAAATTCGACCATTCGATGATACGGCGCTTCGGAAACTACAAATCGTTATTCAGCCGTATTTGTCTATCTATTTTCTTCCCAAATACGACTTCTGCTGGACTGCACCCTATCGTCTTTTGTTTCGTTGCATTTATAGCAAATTCAACTTCCGGTAATATGTCTGCCCAACTTGTAGCATTTCTTTCTTTCAAACTTGCCTGTATGAATTCTCATATTGTCCGAAACTGTCTTTCAATTATCCCATTTGTGTTATGGTGATATGGGTTAGAGAAAATCAATTCGATACCTTTGCTTCCAACATTTCTTTTACTTTTTTAGCTTCGAAACATTTCCCGCAGTCTACGTGGATCTCTTTTGGTGCTCCAAATTTTAATATCCATTTCTGTAATATCATTTGTACTATTCTCAAAATTCCAAGTACAAAGTTTTATTTAAATATCAGATCAAATATAAATAATCTTCTGAGGCAGATCACCAATCCACATACAATAAAATCCCATAAGAAGGGTACTATAGCTGTTAGGTTTGGTAATTGTCACTTCTATTTTTCTTCATATATGAAAATTCTGTATATTTTTTTGGTCAATAAAATGACACTTTTAGTGAAATCAAATTTGTTTCTAAGTAGAAAATCATCTAAGAATTCTGATGTGATAAAAAAAGAAATAAAAAAATATCAAAGTAATTTATACTTAAAAGAAAGCCAAATATTTATTTTATAAAAATCTTTCATGTTTTTCTAAAATTTTTGTTAATAAATTTTTAAATATTTTAAATTAAAAAAAATTAATTATCATTTTCTTTTAATTTTGACACCCAATAATATATATATATATATACATATATTCAAAAAAATACAACAAATGAAACAAAATTTACTTTTAATTTATCTCTTCAAATTCTTTAACTTTCATTATTTAGGAATCTTGAATCCTTTTGATCCGACCCCGAATTCAGTGTTAGTAATTTATTAAGTAGTTCAAAATAGTTTAAAGTATTATCAAAATTGCTTTTGACAAATTTTTGAAAAAATATTTAAATGCTTTTGTTCATTCAAGTTGTACTTTCATATTTTATAAAATAAGAACGCGTGAAGACGTCTGACAGACTATTTGATAATTCTTGCAGTATACTCAAATTCAATTTATTTTTTTATCTTTTAATCAATTACTGATATTTATTTAATCAGTAAATATTATTTATTTATTTTCAGATTCAGAAAGTTAACCTAAACTTGTTTATTATTGAAAAAAAGAAATTTAATATCAAAATGAATAAGATTTTAAATTTTCCAAATTTTCTTTACTCAGAAGAAATTGAAGGGGACATTAAAAAGATTCCAAACATTTTTTTACCTCTCATCAAACAAAAGCTAACTTGTGCCCCCTAAATATCAGATGCATCTTCAAATCAATCAAATAAGATGAAATAATTAGAATTCTGATATTTATTCCGTTCATTTGTTGCTATTTGTCATTATCGTGCAAACATAACCAAATAACAAGCTGCGACAGCTGACTCTCAATTTTCTTAAATTATCAGCAATATTGTTGGGATATTCATATATTACGTTATATTATATTTATAATAGACATACTCTAATGGGACTGATGTTTGTCAGATGAAATCGAACATTGCTGAAAACTAAAGAAAAATAAGCAAAACTGATTCAGTGTTAAGTGTTCCCAATAATATTATAAGTTTTATATGAAATAACAATTTCAAAAAGGTAAGTATCAGAAATATTTACAAATACGTCTGCTGAAAACAATTGTTCAACAATTCTTAAACTTATTTGACACAATTAAATTTTCTAGGGCACGATTTTTAACATTTACAAAATTCGAAAACTATTTGAATGTTGCGAAATGCAACAACTTTGAATGGCGGATAAGAAATGTAAGTGATCTAAATTTTCAAATCGATCGTTGATTTAATTCCCAAGCGCTATAAACATGTCAATAATGAGTGGTAGTACGTTTGTCAAATGGTGGATTCCATTCAGGATATAGAGTTTCTTTTTAGTCTTACCGATTCTAATTTAAAGCATCTTTATTCGATGATACCCGAATCTCGTTCAGCAGTTGTTGTGTGGTTGTTTAAAATCCATTTGAATTTTAATGTCAACTACAATGAAAATAGAATTACTGTAATTCATCCGAAACTCAATGGCAAACTGTAACCGGTTTTCGCTCTGCCCAATTAGAGATGCTCTTTGATTGATGCTAATGAATTAAATTACGAATTGAACTTATAAACCCTTTGAGAGGCTTCAATAGAAATAATGTCGCATTTCTGCGAAAGTTGGATCATCATTATGATTAGGGTACGGAATTTAATGACCTTAAAATTCAAAAAAATGACTATTTTATTTCCTCTATTTCCGGGTGAGATATCATTTTGTTCTTCCCCTCTGTCAATAGAATCCTCACCATCACCAATCCGCCACAGTCACACCCCTGCGCCACCCACTCTGTTATCAATGTTTAATATTATTATTAATATTCTCAATATAAACTACATATAATTTATAAGTAGATCTTTTTCAATTAATATTGTTCTGGAACTCTGAAGTTTTTCTTTTTCTCATTTTGGGACCTTAAAAAGTTTTTTTTGATCAAATTTTCACATAATCATTTATTATCGTCGAGACTGAGCAAGTTTGCAAAGTTAGGAGAAAATTGATTGAGTAAAAGTCCTTCAAAAATAGGTTTCTAAATTCCATATATATATAGAGAGAGAGAAATTAAGCTAATAAAAACAATGGAAATATAAAATATATAGTTACATAATTATAACATTTAAAAATGGAAATTTCGAATAATTAATCAACATTGATGTTAATGATCCTATAAGTAAGAAATTCAATTATAAATTTTAATAAATAAATTGAAATTATAAATTTTAAATTTTGATTTAAATTTCTTTCTATATTCAGAAAATTATGACTTTCACCTTCTTTTCAACCATGTTCTTCAGTTCATGTACAGACATAATAGAAGCCAGTCTTTCCAATGTGTCTGTGGCATTCTATGTATAGTCGTAAACAATAAAAAACCTTGTTTGAAGTGTAATGGATTTATAACTGACCATATTTTGAGTTTTATGATGTGATACGATTTTGAAAATTAAATCCTTATTAATAAATTTTAATATAGCAAGAAAATTTTCAAATGTATCCAAGATTTTCGGAAAAAGAACAAATTAACAGTATTGATCTAAACATGGAAAGTAATGTAAATTTTATTTTAACATTGATAATTTCAAGATTCTGTGAAGGCATATTTATAGTTATTGGGAATGAATGTTATTCGAATCATAGGTAATTATGTCTCTTGGTCCAAAAATAAATGTTTAAATGACATTCTCAATCAGAGTAGATTGAGACATTTTTATTACCATGATTCCATGCAATCGATTACATGAATATAAATAACTGAAATGTATATTTTAGTCAGTTAATCAAACGGTTAATCTGTGGAAATATATTGTTTTTAAAAGATATATTTCAAATGGAGACATTATGTTTTTATTCAGTTATAAATTTAAAATATAAACTAAAAAAAGCAATCAATTATTGCAATTTTTTATTTTTAATATCAAATCAATAAATCGTTTATTTTTCCGGCATGATATAATTTATCCTGGAATAATCTAAAAAAAATAAATAAAACTAATATGTAATTTACAAAATTACTCAAGGAAAAAATAATCTTATGAGCTATCAATTAATCTGTTTTTTTAGAAAAAAAAACAGTTTAGTTTTCGAAGAAAATTTGATAACTCAACGTAACTCATGTTACTAAAAAAACTAATTAATTTTAAATATTTGTGTAAAATATTCAATTAATTCTTTTTTGTTTGATTTTATAAGTTTTTTAATACATTTCATGTTTAAATTTTTACTAATTATAATGAGATATAAATTAATATTTGTAAATTTTAAATGTAAACAAACTTAATAGTTTATTTGTTTAACATATGGTTCGAAGACATTCAAACTCTGCAATGTGAGCAAATGTGATGCAATAAAATGCAACTTTTTGTAATAATTATATAATCACGTGTAAATAATTAAATATATTTTAAAAATCAAATTTGGCGTTTATAATTCTTGTTATATGGCAACCTATGTAAATTTAATAATTTTTCAATTTATAAAATTTCAGAAATTGTCAATTGGGAACAGAATCTCACCAAATTTATTATGAATGTCAGACAGTTCTTTTAAATTGCAAAAATTAAATTTGATGTTAAAATTATTATAGTCAAAGAATTCTTGGCCAAAGAGCGTATCTTACATTATGAAGCAGTCAACATGAAGATCGCCGATTATGAAAAAAGACTGTAAATAGATCTTCAGAAACCGTTTTGTCTTATTCAAGATTTTATGAATATTAAATAAATTTTAAATAAAGGGTAACCAATTGCTATTAAAGCAAGGTGACAATCATTTATTTAGTAAAAAATAATTACACAATTGTAAATCTCGAGAGACATGGAAAAATTTGGAATAACAATTCTCCATGGAATACTTCAAAGGTTTGTGTCATGGCACATTCGAGTTATTTGAAGTCAAAAATAAATTTTATTTTATTTATATCTGTATTTATAACTGTTAAACCTATCGATCTGTAATTGATATGTCTGATATAGTATTTTATCGTGTAGCCTTATGTAACCAATTTATTTGTAAGTGTATAATTATTACTTATGATTTCGTTCCCTTGATTTTCTCTGAGAGAAAACGAAAACACTATTTCTAACTTGCTTAGATCATAAAATATCGTAATAATAGTAGATGTAGGACTAGATTAATCAACTCCAATATCTCTCTCTAAGGTTTGATGAATCTAGTCCGTATTATTTCAACGTAAAATGATAAAAAAAAGAATAATTTAGCAACCAAATAAACAATGATGTATAACTTTAATTAATATAACCTTTTTAGAAAACAATGTTTCAATCACAGATTAAACATGAATATAGTCAGCGAGTTAAGTTAGAGAATCAATTGTTTCGTTACTGGTATGATGATCTTCTAATGTATCGTCAAACAAATAGATCGTTGATTGTCCGACAAGCTGGAGATTCGTTGTCAAGTCAGTTATAATAATGATTAATTTCTGTATTGATCTTAATTTGAATTTGAATTTGAAATTAAAATCATATCATTAATTACAATTATTATTATAATTAATGCGGATCACCATAAATGATATAATTCCGAGATTTTCTTGTCTTTCAAACGTTTATTTTCATTTCACTTTAAAATTTCAATTTTCTTTTCTTCTTCAATGAACTCATAGATTACCCGATAACAAAAAAACAAATTAAAAATAAATAAAAAAAAATATCACGGTGACATATGAATGGACACCAGTGTTGTACAACAATAAAAGTTATGACGCACACAAAAAAATATAAATAGTCGAAGGAGATGTAAAAGGAATGAAGAGAAAGGAATTACACATTTTACGAAAGAGACGTGATAAAAAAATTTGATTAGTGAAGGAATGGGAGAAAACTTGCGCTACAACTTATATTACATACTTAAATTAATATATTATTCATATTTATTTTATTACTATTTATATTTTGATTATTATTTATTACTGAAATTATATTATTTAAAATTAAAATTTTAGTGTTATTATATTTATTTATTTTTATATTGGTATGAAAAAATAGATATAAAAATTAATATTTAAAATTAATTATTATTTAAATCGATGGGATTTAATACTATTATTATCATGATTATTTTGTTCTTTTTCTTGGATCTGGTCATTGCTATTTTAGCTTTGAATTATTACCGTAAGAGTTGACTTGGTTTATTTCGTTATTGTCAATAAACATCATCCCCATCTGAGTTATATATTTTATTAGTAGTATTGATATTGCTGACATTTCGTTCCTATCAAATATTTCCCAGAATATCGTTCAACATTGTACAAAAATTCAAGGAAACATCTCTCAAGTTAAAAAAGTCACTCAAAGTACCTTGATCAACCGATCTAAATAATCTCTAATACAGAAATATTTTTTTATAAGTCACTACTTTTTTACATTTTATTTTATCGTGACTCTCAATAAGTTACACAATTTAGTCCGTTTAACTTATAATAATTCCACATTAATAAAAAGAACAATCTTAGTGATCCGGATTTGTTTCATCTATTGTTTTGCTCTTATCTAAATTTTCTATTTTTTTGCCTATATTCATTAAAGTTGTAAAATAATGCTATTTATTGAGTTTTTTATTAATCTTTTGCCTAAAAGTAAGCTTAGCAATCCAAAGATTTAGAGATGTTGTTCAGCTTACTTTCACTTCATTCTCCAATTTTCCATGGAATACATTAAAGGTTTGCATTTATAAGTGTGGTCAAACGAGTTGGTACTCTCGACCTTCGGCCGGAACATGGATTTGTGCGTCGTCTCGTCAACCCCATAAGTTCCACATGCTTTTTCCTGTCGATCTGAAGCAACCTATTCTGAAGCATGGTACAATACATGTGGATGCTACTGCACTAGTGAATAATGGCCGAAAGTCTGACCGTTTCACTCACAGTCTCGGTCTGTCGGTCGAAGTCCAATATGCTATGGATCGAGAGGCCTGATTCTTAGAACGCACCCTGACTCTGACTGCCAGTTGTACTGAGGGCGCATCGTATAGGGATCAGGAAAATGTTGGTACGTCTGGACGGTCCCGACCCTGTTCGGAACGGGCATCGTGACAACTGACTCGGGCGCATCACCCTCAAGCATTCGGCGACAGAGGCCGATTGGATTTCGTCGAGAGTTGCATTTGAGTTAGAATACACAACAATGAGTCTATCATTCTCAGTGCACCAGAGCCGTGGTAACCACCCCTCGCGCCCCCCGGTCGGGGGGGACCTCACGCTTGCATGGGGCCTCTCCAAATAGGGTCAATATTTGAAAATGTAATAGAATAACAATAATAAGATCTAACACACACACACACTGCATATCGGCATGCTTCGTCTACCGTATA
>MQRK01215750.1:5169-19603 GCA_001938485.1 Girardia tigrina
CAGGCGGTCCAGGTCGACCGCGGCGACAATCGAGTAAAGCGAGCGATCGATCGACTGGCGGACAACGGGCACCGGCACGGATTGGAGGCGCAAGCACGCGATCCAGTAGTTTCTGGCCGACAATCGATCGATTGTTGCTATTTGAAGCCGGCGGCCACGACGATGGCGGAGGAGCAGCGAGAGAACTGATCGATTCGTCGTCGTCGTCGTCGCTGCGATATTTCATCGTCGTCGTCCGATAACAAATCGATCGTTTCTCTCGATCAAATCGATAATTAATCGATTCATCGATTCGTAATCGAATCGACACGCGGGATGAACGATTTTAAACCGCGTCGGGAAGAGTGTCTCAAAATTCGATATCCCGTCAATCGAATATCGATAATTATCAATCGATTTTCCCATAACCGATCGATATTTGTCGATCTTCGTTGATATAATCTTGCCCTTTATTGTACGCCGATACAATTCTCTCTTTGTTATTCTTAGAAACTCTGAAAAATGAGGAAATAAATCAAGTAAATAGTTTAAACATCTTACGATTTTCTTTTCTTTTTTACATGAATGTCATGAGAAACATCCATTGCTGGGTCAGTATTATTGTCTGACGCCGAAGAAATGGTTTCATATTCATAATTCATTTTTTTAACTTTTCTGAGATACTGCTGTTAAATTGTTAAATGACCCTAAAATGTTGTATGTTTTGATGTTTGTATGTATGTATTTGTGTGTATTTGTGTGTATATGCTTGTGTGAGTGTGTGTAACTTAAATTCCTATAGTAAATATTATTGTTAAAAGATATTCAACTATTATTTCATTGGATAATTATATTCAACCAATTTTTTTTAAGGTTAGAATTTCATATCCTGCTGTTGTTAAATGAAATGCACTGTACAAATATGCAATTACTCGTAGAAATGTAAGTCTGTCAGTCTCTTGATAAGATCATAACACACGCTGAACTCTTTTACGAAGATTTTTATAACGTTCTTCAGAAATATTTCGACCTCCAGTAGCTCCTTGAAGGAAAAACGAAAGTTGGTGAACACTATCACGTTTAATTTAATAAAAAAAGCAATATTGAATTGATTTTTCTAATTCTTTGAAACATTTACTTGGCCCGAAAGTCCGAAAGCAGAAATACTCAAATTCATGGTACGGCGTTACGACGGTCGCCGATGAATAAAGTCGGGGTTTTTAATATTTGTTTTTATTAGCTTTTAATTTATTAACTCTTTGTAATTAATGATTTCATTATTAGATTAATCCATTTTTCTTGTAAAGTAATATTTTTGGGCTGGCCTATGAATCAGGATGTGAAGGCCATCACCCGTTTATCGTGCGGGAAATAACCGTTCAGACGAACAGATCGACCGGCCGGTGCACCGCTGAGTAGCGGTCCTTCATCTGGTTCGCTGCGGCTACCCATGCCGCGTGCTTTTTTCCGTGACTGCCGATGTAGCTCGAAGTGCTTGATAATCCACTAGGTTCGTCGACCCGTATACCGAGTGTGAAGTTGATGCGGTCGCGGAGCTCCACTGAGCGCTGCCAAGATGTATGAGGCGGTGGGGTATGTGGTTCGGCCGGTTGAGTCAGGTGCTGATCGCAGATTGAACTGTAGGATTATCGTGAACAAAATTAATGTCGACTTGTTTTTTCCCGGAATAAATATCATCATAAAGACTGTACGTCTTTTTATACCGTTGGGTCAGCTTATTCATAGTTTTCATTAAATTGTGAAAAACAATGAGTCAGGAAAAATTTTATTTTTGAAAAATTACAAAATTTAAATTTGTGAATATTATTTTTAAATATTATTTTTATTTAGTTGGTTTAAACACCAAAAATTATTTTTTTTATTTTGGTCGTATGACAGGAGCACCACAAATATTTTTCTATAAACAAGGAAGTTTTGACCCCACACCATATATGAATATTAAAACATACACTAATATTCAAGTCTGAAGACGTCTTTTACGGAATGAGTCATATTATGCAGCCAAAAACGTTCAATAGTTAGATTTTTTAGTATTGAAACGGACGATACAGACTTCTTCCCAAGAAATCAGTATTGGAATGTTCGAAAAATTATTATGGATTGTTTACCGCAATTTATTTGAGATTTGTTTGGTAGAAATTTATAATTTCCATCAATTGATAACGAATTTATTTCCCCAACCTTAAACAATACATATTTGCAAGTATCAAATAAAACGTTCAATTTCCAAATCGATAATAAATTTTCATCTATATTAATATTAATATATTTAACCCTTCGTAACATGGTGTAACACTTCTGTAACAAAACGTTGTAACTCTTACAGGATCTCTGACTATTCACATATCACATTTTAAATCACTGCTGTATATCTGTTACACACCGATCTATACAACATCGGTGATCTATTAGTACCTACAGGTGGCGTTGGTGGTAGGATGATGAATTTGACAGTTATCTCTATTACATTCTATCTATTACATTTAAGATATTGAGTTACGAAGGGTTAATGTTTAACCTATAATAAGGTGGATCTTTACAGTCTGTATCATTTTTTAATAAATTTTGCATAATTAAATAAGAATTCCAATCGAAGAACAAAATCTCAATGGATTGTTCTTCAATAAGAAAAATTGATTTTTTAACATGATCATAATTTGAATATAAATAAGCATAAATAATTATGAGTATAACACGCGAACGAACGTACGAACGAGTGTATTTATGCAATGACAATAAAAAGAAATAAAAACTGGTTTTAATTCGTTGCTTTACAAATTCGTCACCAGTTACAAAGATAGATAGTTAAAACAATAAAAGAGAAAATAAAAGAATGGAAATCTGTTTTTGTTTTGATGAGAAGTGTTGTCGAATTTTCTTTTAATATAAAAATAATTATTCTAATTATTGTTCGGTTTTAAACGATTATTATCAAGATGATATTGAACGACTCAAAATATCTATAAATTTTGTAAGTAATGAAAGAAATAACATTTTATATCATAAATAATAAAAAAAACGAACTAAAAAATATTGTTTTTTTCGTTTGAGGATTGCAATATAAACAACTTATGGCTCCAAGATTTGACCTACAGCTTAAACCAGTGATCTCTGCAAGAAGTTTTAGTTCAATAAAGCCTGAAAGAACTAAAGTGATCGGAGCTTACAGACAAAACAAAAAAGGTTAAAATTAATATAAAAATATAAATAAACATTTATTTGAAACGACATAATATTGGCACAATCACTAAGTACTATTAGTATCCTATCTTCTTTTTTAATGATACTTCTTGGGCATTTCAAGCTTATCTTTAAAAAAATATTTTACGATATTTCATACGCCTTTTATTTTTGAATCTATATTATATTTCTAAATATTACAATATATGGTCTACCAAAAATGACTTTCCATCTTTCCGATAATCTTTTGTTTGAAATATTTTGATGAATTAAAGCATATACAAATGGTATTGAAATAGAGATGATGCAGTTTGAAAACCATCATGAATCTATCTTCTAATTCTTGTATACGTATCTTTCTCATTAGACCATCGGTTAAACTCTCTGAATCTCAGTGAATATGACGTTTCATATATACAAAACTGAAACTTAAGTCGATTCTGAATTTAAAAATTTCTCCAAAATTATTGACCAAATTATAATAACAGATTTTTAGAAAAAAATACAGATGAACCAAAATTTTCATATTCACTTGAATTTTAAATAATGACATTCTATAAACTAATAAATATTTTATAAACCACGCATAGCTTGAAAATGATAGATTTCCAAAGGTACAAAAATACGTGTACATTATTTTAACTCAATTACTTAATTTTCTTTTTAATGTTTATAATTTTTTTAATTTTAATTTATTTATTTTACCTTATTATTTATTTAACTACTATTTATTTATCAATTTCTTATTTCCCTAGCCCAACTAGTTCTAGATCTATTATAATCACTGATATAACTTTCTACTTTCAAGTCCAATAAATCTCAATGTAGTGATCCCATAATCGATAGCAAACAAAAAAACTGACTTTTGTTTAATTAAATTAAATTAAAATTATTAATGGGAAATTCAAATGTGGTAAAAATGTCGGTGAAAATAAATTCTTCCGATTTCTTACTTTTTTAATTTTTTAAATTGTAATCGAATGAAATCTAGCGGACCAGAGCTGCCGCCCCATTGTTCAGCGAATCGGCATCCAGACAACCCACTTGGAAGCATCAAGTGGTAAATTACCAATTTTCGTGGTAATTTTTCTGTCAATAAAAATAATTTACTATTTGAGTTAATATATAATGGTTTCTTCTACTTCGAACGACGGAATATATATATTTATTCTAAATTTATTAAAATCAAATCATTTTGAGCATAACACAAAAAATAATATTAAAACACATATTTCAATAACTCAGAAAAACAAATATTAATATGTTTCATTCTATATCTCCTCCAAATTCATAAGAATTTAAATCGTCCCATGAGACATAGTCCTGAGATCTCGTCGGTGGTCGACGCTCTCGGACAACTGATTCCGTATCAACTGGAACCGTGGTTGGATGATCGCTCGGTGAGTCGTCAGCACGATGAGGAGAATCTCTCCGCTCCGAGACAATCAACTCGGATCGTGGTCTGAGGTCAGCGAGATGACGCAACGAATCAAAATTTCTGATGGAGACAAGAAATTTAAGTGGACTAATTACTTTTTTAATGACTCCTTCTGTTCATATTTCATTACAACGCTGGATCTGGTTTGGTTTCGTCCAAACTTTTTCTCCAACCCTGAACTTAATTGTACAAAATGTTCCATTACTTGCTTGATCGGTAGAGATACCGATCAACTTCAACCGAGGCTTATATCTATGAAGGAATTCGACTGGCGGCTTATCGCTTATTTCAGGAGTGTTATTTATCCAGTAAACTGCTTCCTGCATCCCATTTCCAGCTCTCGCGGCTAACGCCTTGACGGTCCGGTGTCTGCTTTTGATAATTCCATTCCCACTCGGTTTGTTCACGGTTCGATACACTACATATTAATATTCCAGACCTTCATCTCAACAGTAAAAGACTCGGAATGAAAAGACGCATAATTATCCGCTAACAACTCAGCAGGGGTTCCACGTTCGAAGAATACATTTCTCGAATTCTTAATGACTTCCTGCGCTCATTCATCTCTAATGAGTCTCCAGATAGCAAATCGAGATGGTCCACAGTCAATGATGGTGAGAAACCTTGACTCCTTGAACTTCGTGACATCAATTCCGATTCTTTTCAAAGTTTTGGCAACATCCAAACTCCTTTTTTCCCATCGAACCGGTGCGGGATCGATAGATAGGCACCTGTTACAATGAAGGATGATTTGCCGAATTTTTACATCACTGATGTTAACGTTGAACTCCTTCGTTAGAAAAATCGATCTCTGGAGTCCTATATTCGTTCTGCCATGAATTTGCTTAAGTCTTTCAATATCCAATTTTAATTAAGCCGAAAGAACGTTGTCATCTTCCGTGCAGCGACTTAAAAAAAGACCGTTGTGAAGGGATTCTCGTTAAGATGTCAGCATCATTCATCTCAGAGCTAACGTAGACCACGCGCAACTTCAAATTATATTCGGAAACAATATCTATGAGCAGGTTCAGTCTTTTCACTTCAAAACTTTTATTTGTACGTTTTGAATTCAAATAAGGTTTTTAAAGTAATTATGACCCTAAAAAGTACGAGTAGAAAAAATAACTGAACTTAAAAAAACATTATGATTTCAAAATATTATTGAAAAATTTGAGTTTTTAGAGGATTCCAAATTATTTTTACATGTATCTAATCCACGTTCAATCAAAGCAGCTTTTTGTGCATTTTTAATAGAAATATACATGTCATTATGCAAAATATTTAATAGTTAAATAAACTATTAAACAGTAAACTTTAGCCAAAGACAGTTTATAAAAGTTCAAAGTATAGTCCTGTTGAAGTGTTTTGGTTATATACTGAATTGAATTAATATAAAAATACCAGTTGTTTTACTGCATGAATTTATTTAACTTTTTTGTGAAATTTTGAATCGATATTGTGAGTTGTTCTAAATTGGAATAAAAGTTCGATTTTTTTTGATTTATTCAAATTCAGATTTTAATAGAAGTCTTAGATGGTGCGCTCAATAAGTAGTGAGCTTAACATAAAAATAATAATCCGATTCCAATGAAATTTATTTTTCATAACAAGCAAGTTATAAAGATATCATTTCTCAAAGAAATCTCTATTCCCACTAACACATTTTTTCCAGCGCACAACGAGGTCCAGAAAGGCTTTTTCAAAGAATTTCGGAGGCTGTTCAGTCAAGAAATTTGAGACTGCATCTTTCAAGTCTTCTTTCGTAGCAAAATATTGACCCCTGAGAGCTCGCTTGAGGTGGTTGAAGAGATGATAATCGAATGGCACCAGATCCGGGCTGTACGGAGTGTGTGAGAGTAGGGTGAGACCACAACCCTCAATTGATGACATTGACAGCCCACCTGTGTGGATGGGTGCATTGTCGTGCAAATAATATAACTTACAAACTCTGCTCTTCCTTCTCAGCTTTCGGGTCTGTATCACGAGCCAGGAGTAGTATTCACTGTTGATATGAACACCACCTTCCGCAAAATCAGCAAGGATCATTCCATTTACATCCCAAAAAGTGGTGAGAATGAGAGCTTTTTTGTGAGAGGTTGATGATCGCATCTTCTTCGAACACTCTTACCCTGGCAACTTATACTATTGAAACTGACCTCTTGATTCTGGGACATAAAGGGCAAGTGGTGTTTTATCCACTGACATAATATTCTGTAAGAAGCGGTCTCCAATACGTTCATAGAGGTTTAAGTTTTCCTGGCATCACATCAATCACAGATCCTTCATGCCTGCTGTTAAAAACCGTGGCACGAAGCGTTTTTCACACTGCACGATTTTCTTGAGTTTATTCGCTATTTCTTCGCCAATTTCACGTGGCCTACCTGACTTTTCTTCATCAAAAACAGATGTTTGACCATCTCGAAAATGGTTGAACCATCGCTTGACAGTAGATATGTATGGACTCTCTTAGCCATAAACAGAACTAAGCTCCACGAATATTTCTTCTCGGCTTTTCCCTTTCATTAATAATAAACGAATAACGCTTCGATATTGGACGTTTTGTTGTGACATTTTTGAATTTATTCGCTCTCTAACCTAAACACAAATAATAGATTAAAACTAATATCACAAATATTACCTTAATAACTTGCTTGTTATGAAAAAAATCATTGGAATCAGAATATTATTTCTATGTTAGGCTTACTACTTATTGAGCGCACCACTTAGATTGGAAATCTTTATTGTCTAGCCAAAAGCTCAGAGTTGGACTCAACTCAGCCTTTGGTGTTAGTGAAAATTGATTCAAAAATACTAAAAATAACAGATTATTTATTTTCATTAATCTTTAACAGTGAGTGAATTTTGAAAACTGTGTTGGGCAAGGATATGATAATGGGCACAATATGCCTGGAAAATATAACGCAGTAATAACACTTCTTTTGCTTGAAAATTCCAATTGCTTTTTCAGTACCTGCGGCAATCATACTTTTAATCTTGTTGGAGTTAATGCAGTAGTATCTTGTAAAGAAGCAATAAAATACTTCGGAACCATTCAGCATTGTTGTGGGGACACTGCGCCGTTTCGCTGTGGACTCAACGGCTCTAATCACCGACCAGTAACCCTGGAGTTTGTTTCGCGAGAAACTGTTCAAAAATAATAATAACCTACCGATTTCGAATGGCGTTGGATATAGTAGGGGCCACCATCTTGCCCGACAGCTCCGGAATGACGTGGATTCTATTTGAGGGCGAACGAGCTGAGACGCGATGATAGCACGGGAAATCGAATTCCTCGCCGTTGGTGCAGTTGATATGATTAGTGATGTAGTTATCGTTGTTGTTGGCCGCTGATTAATCCAATTGAGACAGATTGAAACCGGTCGAGAGCGATTGGTTGAGTAATCTGGTCGAGTTGATGTGATTGTTGCTGATATTAGACGATTGGAAAATCGGATCGGACTCGGGAAACGAATATATTTTCGAGTCGTAGACGTTGAATCCGTGTGCAGAAAAATGAGCTTGATTGTAGAGTTGATTGTACATGTCCGGTTTTTTGGATGTAGTTCTCGTGGTAACCGATCGGATTTGATTATCGTCAGATTTTTCAGTTGCAAAAAATAAAACCAGATTTTTGTTGAAAATATAATAATGAGCAATTGAAAACGCGTTCCAGCACAAAAAAATTATTTCAAAATTAATTAAAAATATTACAAATTATTAAAACAACATTAATTTAATTAATTCTTTTTTTTAATTAATTTCCGACATTTTTTTCTGTTCTAATGTTATTGATTCACTCCATTGTTTTTATCTTTATTATCAGCTGTGATAAATATTCTACAAATCACAAATCAAATGTAAAAAAATAAAGCAAATAAATACTCTACAGATCACGTAAATCAAAATCACATGCCAAAAAAAACAAATTATTAGTCCTAAATAAAAATGTTAACATAAGCTCTCCATAAAAAAATTAGATTACATAAATAAAAATCACATAAAAAAACAATAAAAAGTTTATACAAAGATATTAAAAAAACTAAAAATGGATGGAATTTGCTTCTTTCGGAGTCAAAGAAAATTGCAAGAAATAGTGAAATCGTTGCAGAATTTGCGACAAATCGCTGATCAAGTATTTGTAGAAGCATATTTTCAAAACATATTTAACGAGATTATTGACACAATATTAAATGGGCTTAAGGAAAGATTTAAAGCAATTTCTTCTGTATGCAACTTATTTGAAGTTCTATAGAATCTTAATGATATGGAAAAGAAGAGCCTATTTGTAGCAGCAAAAATTTTAAAAAGAAATATAATAATGAAATTAGCGAAGAAATTGTTGAGGAAATTATATTTATTAAAAGAATATGTAAATCCAATATTAAAGGCTGCACAACACCGTCCGAACTTTTAAAAGAAATTATTGAAATGGGTTTTGTAAACTTTCACCCAAATATTTATATTGCCCTTAGTATATTTTTAACCATTCAAGTAAGTGTAGCAACGACAGAGAGAATTTTAAGCGCTCCCAAACGAATTAAAAATTATTTGAGATCAACAATGGCCCAGAATCGTGTAAATGGTCTGGCAACACTGAATATTAATTGACATATAACGTGAAATTTGGATTATTCACAATTAATAAATTCTTCCGCAGCTCTAAAGGCTCAAAAATCATTTTTGTAATTTTTATTCATTAGATTTTTTCTGTTTTGATATTTTGAATCAAAATTTTATTTTATGTATTTTGGTAAATCGATTTTTGATCAATAAAAACGTACAAATTTTATTTATTTATTTTTTTTCAGAATATACGGGCCCTCATATATTACCTGACCTGGGCCTCCAGGTGACTCTTACAGGTCCTGCATATATATATATATATATATATATATATATATATATCCTTTTCCACCAATTAATTTTTCGGAGCAATCGTAACTCAATTTTAAATATTTTTAAAAATACCAAAAATACGAAATCATTATGCATTCTCCATTGGTAACAGTGTTTTAGGCCGATTTTTAGGGAGCCTTTGATTCTCCTTTTCAGACCTAAATGCTCCTCAAAATGAAAGCATTACTCTTAAAGTAACTCTTTCGCCATAAGCGACGAAATAAAAAGCAACCATTCATCAAATGGTCAAGACTACTACATATTCTACTTCATAATATGTATGGGAATTGTTGTCTCTAACAATTTGTTTGTTTTGTTTCCCATAGACTTAATGTTTTAAAAATACTATACTAATATAAAACACGAAAAAGTTTTATCATTTTTTTTCCAAATAAAAGGTATTATAATTAATATTATTATTTTGAGAATTGAAATTTCTAATTTAAATGATATCGATTGATAAATATGATGATAAAAACATTTTAATTATCAAATAAAATAATAAATTTATATTGAACAAGTAATATATGAAAATCATTTTTAGAAAACACACTTGTATACATACACTAAATAGATCTGTTAATTGATTGGTGTATTGTCATCGGAAATGAGCAATGGTGCAAAGTTTCAGCTTAATTGAGCATTCAGAATAATAATTAATTACGTTTTGCTAAATTTGTTAAAATAAGTAGATATTCTTAAGTTAATTTGCGGACACGTTTTTAATGTGTTATTTTTACTAAATCTTGGGTCGTCGCTAATCTTGTTTCTTGATTGATACTATTTATTTCATGCAATGAATTGTCTAAGCAACATTAATCCTCTTCTATTCCAGTTGTATTAGACCACATTGAGAGTTGAAAATGTTAGATGTTTTATTATCTTCAAGTGAATTATTATTCATCAATTTCGAGTTTATTGATTGTCCGCCATTCACATTTATTCAACATTTCTTGAAGATTTTATTTGAAGATTTTTCGATGTATAAAAACAAATTAAAAGCGGATATTGCAAAGCACATCAAAACAGTTGGAGAGTTTGTAGAACTTTTTCATGAAATAAAAATTTCAGAATAAATAAACGTTACCATTATCGCAAATATTTTGGACCAGAGTTAACCATTGAAACATTGGTGAATAGTGACATCACTCGAGAGCAAATCACCCGACTCCGCAGCATTTTACCATAATCAAAGCCTGAATATAAAAAGCGAAAACTATTTTATGTCAGTGGGTCAATAAAACCATACTATTGTTTAATTTGAATATATTTTATCAAAACAATCCGCCTTCTTCACTGTAAGGTTAACGACAATTGTACCGTCTTGGCTAATATCAAAAGTATTTTTTGATTATTTGGAGTATTTCTTTAACCCCTTTACCGTGTGTCACGAGTTAACTCGTCATATGAAATTTTGGGCTTAACCGTACATCACGAGTTAACTCGTCTTCAGATATATAAAAGGCGTCTGTGTGCCGTGCGTCCCGAGTTAACGAGATTTATGTTTTATTTTATCAAGACAACATAACAAATCAAATAATGAAAGAAAACAATTACACAATTTCCAAAAAAATTTTTTTTCCACGGTAAAGGGGTTAATCAGAATCCAATTTCTTTGTACAAGTTTGTTTATTGACTGCTTTCATCAACGCTTTTTTATTAAAAAAATAAAAAATTTGGAAGATTGATGTTCTTAATGCAATGTAGTTTTTCATTTTTTTAAAAATTACAATGGGTCTCGTTTTTCAGTCCTAAATTCAACATAATCCTACGGAAAATTCCCATTATTGTTTAAAAAACAAGTTCAAAAACTTTTTTCTAGTTCTGGAAAGTTAAACTTTTTCATTATCTTATTATCTTTATTCGGAACATGAATTTGTAAAATTTTATAACGATTCTTTCTTATATTCGGTACAGTTATTCTACACATAGTTTTAGTAAAAACGCTTTAAACACTCATTTGTCATTTCTTCCTTTTTATTTACACACTTAATACATACTACATAACAAATTTACACATATTTTAGAATAAGACAACCAAATTAACTTGTAAACTACAATTACAATTATTAGAGGTTCTAGGGACATCGTCAGAATTATTACTATGAGATATTTCTGACATCAAAACTTTTATTATACCACACAAAAAATGTTTAAATTTAATATTTAAACAAACTTATTATTTTTTTTGAGAAACAATTTGTTTTATAAATCTTAAACCGATATAAATAAAAATACTTATCAATCTTGAATGTATTGAAAAATGTTTTTATACATTTCTTATTTGATTTTTTCATTACTTTTATAAATCAATTTTAAATTACGATAACATTTTAAAATATTTAATCGTTTTATTTAATTTTATTATTTTTTTAAAAATCGTTCCATATAAAAATTATACATTTTACTTTTTATATTATATTAAAATAAAAACATTTCAAATACATTCCAGAATCGTGTATATTGATAAATTGTTGTCTGTTGATTAAAATTTTTCTTTAAAATCAGAACAAAACATTTAAATTGATTCCAAATAGAATTTCATCAACAGCACAATATTCCACATTTGCATGTAGAAGTATGCATAATAATGAGAGAAAATAACAAAATCATTTCAAACATTTCTCTCATTAACATACTATCACCTTAAAGAGATACTTTCAATAAAACAATTCAATACTAAAGGTGGTCTCTCAAAACACTACTATTGAACGTAGTGATAAGTTTTATGCCAACCCTCAGACAGATGTGGCTACAGGTGGACCTATAGCCGCCATTTGCGTTCAAATTGTCAATGATCAGAGCGTTGTGCAGTTCACATTAATTCACACATTTTGCTGCGTTCTTTATCGTCGTGTGAGCCGAGTGATCCATCGCTTAAAGTGGTATAAGTTATATACAGATGCTTTTTATCGCGATCCATATTCAATTTTAGATCAATCTAAAATTAACCCCTCATACCCTCGACCAGCAAAAGTAAGTCGTCACAGATGATAGGTTGTACACCCGTAAATCATAAATGATTCGAGCATCCAGACTATTTTCATAGAATGATTAGAGTTGAGATATATGGCAGAGTCACATCCATTAAGTTTCTTAACAGATAAATAATGCCTCTTACGAGGGTGGCACGAAATACAGACCGAAAAACCATACCATCATGTTTAAATTTCATTAGAAGATCACCAGTACCAGTTAACCCTCTGATCGTTCCAGCCGTGTTTCTGAGTTACCTACTGAGGATTTAGTAGATAAGGAAGTAGATAATAAACTTCTCTTTCTGGACATTCTTGTCACTAGGATGAATGGAGGCTATAAAACTGATGAAATTCTATTTGGAATCAATTTAAATGTTTTGTTCTGATTTTAAAGAAAAATTTTAATCAACAGACAACAATTTATCAATATGCACGATTCTTGAATGTATTGAAAAATGTTTTTATACATTTCTTTCTTATATTCGGTACAGTTTTTCTACACATAGTTTTAGTAAAAACGCTTTAAACACTCATTTATCATTTCTTCCTTTTTATTTACACACTTAATACATACTACATAACAAATTTACACATATTTTAGAATAAGACAACCAAATTAACTTGTAAACTACAATTACAATTATTAGAGGTTCTAGGGACATCGTCAGAATTATTACTATGAGATATTTCTGACATCAAAACTTTTATTATACCACACAAAAAATGTTTAAATCTAATATTTAAACAAACTTATTATTTTTTTTGAGAAACAATTTGTTTTATAAATCTTAAACCGATATAAATAAAAATACTTATCAATATTCTTATTTGATTTTTTCATTACTTTTATAAATCAATTTTAAATTACGATAACATTTTAAAATATTTAATCGTTTTATTTAATTTTATTATTTTTTTAAAAATCGTTCCATATAAAAATTATACATTTTACTTTTTATATTATATTAAAAACTCTCAAAATTCTTTTATTATTTGCGATTTAATTGATCTTCTTAATTTTAGTAATTTTATTTTTTCAAACGTTACATATTTTATTATATAAAAATTTTAATTTGTATATATTTAATATAACTTTCTTTCAAAAATTTTCATAGCATTTTTAATTCCTAACAACATTTTTTCTTAATATCAATACAATAATTTAATTCACATTTCAATGTACATTTTTCAGTTGGCTGTGGAAGACTCAAAGTAATGAATCAATTAATTCTTAACATTTGTGTATATATTGATTTCTTAAGATGACTTCTATAATAAAGAATGTTCGAAGATCTTTCTTATCATCTTCTAACTTTTTTTCACAGTTATTATTGCAAATAACTTTCACGTTAGTATATAAATTTATTTAACATTATAAAAAATTTAATATATTTATATTTGATATAAATAAAAATTAAAAATCAAATTATTTTTGATAATGAAATTCGAGAGTTATTAACAATTTGGAATCGATTTTTTGTCGCAAACATATTAAAATTTATATTTAACTCAACTACAATAAGGATAATTATTAAAAGTAGTTATTTGTTTTAGGAAATAATGTTTAAAAAATAATTATCATCAAAATTATTAAAAAACTAGTAAATCAAAAAAAAATTTTAATATCTATTCTTTATTATTTACTAGATAGACTTTTAATCGGGTTACTAGACTTTATTTATTTTTTCACGTAATATAAACTACTTATAATTTAAAGGTAGATTTTTTTATGCTAATATTGTTTGAGGAACTTCAATGGGACTGTTTTGTTCCAATTTTCAGACAAGTATTTTTTATCAAATTTTCACATTATCATTTAGTGTCATTGAAAATGAATAAGTGTGCAAAGTTTGCAGAAAATTGATTGAGTAAAAGGCTTTTAAAAATAGGTTTCTAAATTCTATGGAGACATATACCTATATATATATATATATATATATAT
>MQRK01215752.1:26046-56547 GCA_001938485.1 Girardia tigrina
TTGTTATATAACATGAGTAATATATATATACTAAATTACAGAGATATATCTTAAATAATAGAAAAGATAGGGCTTTATTTAAAAAAGTGATAATTATATGACTCAGACTGTATAAAAAATCTTTAGAGGAGACTGAATATTAAGCATCCCATTATTTTTCTTGTACATATTGTTATTGTCAAATAAATTATCTTTAAAAAAATTAACCGTCTGTTGTTTTATTTATAAAAATTGTTAAGGTAGATCGTCATCTCAAAAAAAGTTACAAAGTAGCTCAATATAGTCAAAAGATTGGCGATCCCTGGCGTACATGAACAATTGTGTAAGGATCGATTGCGGAAAGACAATTGCGCACTGTAAATGTACATTTTTATTTTTTATGTATGTGTTATTACTTTTTTTTCCAGAAATGTTTACGAATTAATGAATTGGACAATAATTGTCTCCGTTATTTGCGTTTAGTTTCTGTCTATTTATTTCTATATGGTTTTTCTCGGTCGTTATGACATTGAGGAATTGATCAGTTCTGTATTCTCGACTCGATCAGTTGATTTGACAGTTCTTGACATCATCTACGATAACGCAAGCCATTTTACTAGTCGTTCTCCTTGTGCAGGCAATCTCAACAATTTGAAGGACAACTTCGGTGATGGACTAGTTTGAACGGAAAGGATAATTTTATAAGACATTCGTATAATTCCTTCATTCATATTACGATTGCGAAAATATCTCAAACCGAATGATAAATTTCAATGATAATTTTATATGTTAAAATAAATATTGAAAAACAGTACTCAGATTTATAATTTTCAAACAGATTAACAATTCGGGAAATAATCATAATTCGCTCTCAATTTTCCCCATTCAGTTTTAATGACAATAAAATAATTAATCCCATAGCAATATGGTAAAGTTAAATAAAAAAACAATCACAAATTTAAAAAAAATCTATATCAGATTTGAAAGGAATTTGCATTGGCAACAACTTTTCCAAATTCCAAATTATTTACTGTTTAAAGTTTTCTATCGTTTTTTTATTAAAAGAATTTCCTTATGCAATAACGCTCCCAAGAAGACAATCCAGACAATCTCAAGTGTAATCTCGTTCCTACTACTGCGACCAATTATCATTTTTCCAAGTAAACGACGAAGAATATTATCCAAATCCGTCCATCATCTTTTAAATTAAAAGACAAAATAAATATCTTGATCCGGTCATTTATTTATACAAGTGTTATTCTTTGTAGTTTTTCTTTTTACAATTCAATATAATTTCCACATCAGGATTTGTTGTTTTGTTTATTTTATCGTATAAAAGTAATCTCAAG
Source organism: Girardia tigrina (assembly GCA_001938485.1). Classification (NCBI taxonomy): domain Eukaryota; kingdom Metazoa; phylum Platyhelminthes; order Tricladida; family Dugesiidae; genus Girardia; species Girardia tigrina. The sequence goes on from MQRK01215752.1 coordinate 27,375, forward strand.
TTCACCGTATCTGGTTACATTTTACCCCACCGTTACTATAGGTTACCTTTACACGCACATTAAAACTGCGTAAGGCACAATTGTGTAGATATTATTAAATTATTATAATTAATTATTATTAAATTATTGATGGTTTTAAATGAAATGATGGGTAACCAGACAAATTGTAACCAGTCGAATTGTCTGTGTCGAATTGTCGTGTGTCGAATTGTCATGGAACCATTTACTATGAATTTTTACTATGTGTCGAATTGTCTTGTGTCGAATTGTCTGTGTCGAATTGTCGTGTGTCGAATTGTCTGGTTACCGTAACGGTTTAGGGTTATGGTTATGGTTAGGATTTATTTCATGATATAAAATAATCCATTTTTTAAATTATAAACTTTTATGTACGCAATTGACTTTTTGCAATTGTCATGGAATCAAATCGTGGGACATTTAAAAAATACTTTGAAAAAAATATTTTAGGAAAATTATAAATCTGAATTTATTTTAATATTTAATGATTATTTTAAAAATAAAAAAAATTTAAAATATTTAAATTCGTTTTATTCTTCCTGAACAGAACAAAATACAAAAAGAAAGAAAATTTATAATAATAAAAACATTAAAACAATAGTTTAAGGAAAAGAATGAATTTCTTTCAATGATTAAAATTAAATGTTGAATAATTTATTTTTAATTAATTATGAATTTCTTTTGCATGTCAGTTATATAAATTTTTTGTAATAAATAAAACTTGACTTAAATTAAATAATTCCTTTAATAGTAAAATACTTTAATTATATTTGTCTCAACAAATTGATAATATTAATACTAATAAAAGTAGTCATACATAAAATCTTGTGTTGATTGAAAATTGAAATTTTGAATTTCTCCTTTTATATCTTCTGATTGTATTTCTTCATACGGATTCTCGGACTTTTGAACCGGAAATTGAGACAATTTTTGATTGTTGAATCTCCACTCTATGCGGGCTGCAGGATGGGAGTTGGTCGTGACACAAGCAAGACTCGTTACCAAATTACTAGCAACCCATACGTTTTGTTGAAGATGCAAATACGATTTCAATTCATCCTTCCATAAAGTATCCGTTTGTTTCATTATTGGAATTTCGTACAGCTGACTTTTTCTGATGAGCATTTTAAACTGGAACGGTCTCACTGTCAAATAAAAAATTATAATTATCCAAAAATATTTGAGATAATCAAAAGTAAAGAATATTCTGCTTCAAAAATGAAAATGTGAAGTTTGGTACAAAATTGTATGTTTATCGGCAATTAATTTCGATGTATAACCGTCATCCTCCAGTAAGAATATAATATGAAGTAATATTTGTGTCGTCAGTAGATATGTCATTTATACACACTTAAAAGAGAGTCGTTTGCATTTGAATATCAGTAGTTAAAGATTTAATATCAACACTATTCAACCTTTTCGTTGAGAGAATTGTTATGGAAGCAATAGACGATCTAGACGATGTTGGAATAAGCTGCGGAGGAAAAATAATAACCAACCTACAATTTGTGGATGACATAGACCTCATCGGTAAAGATGAGGCAGAGATTCAGGAATGCACGAATAGATTGCACAGTGTCAAAGAAATTTAAAATGAAAATCAACAGACAAAAAAGCAAAATAATGGTTTCAGGAATCTTTAACAACGAAGTTAAACTGGAGATTGCAATTGATGGAGAGAAGCTGAACTAGTTAGGAGTTTCAAATACTTAGTCTCTTCTATCACAGAGAATTAGGGAACCGAAGAAGAAATCAGAACTTGGATTGATATTTTAAGAAGCGCAATGATTAAGCTTAGCCCAGTTTTTAACCTCAAAGAAATTCATTTCAAAAGCATAATAAAGATTACAAAGGCTATTGTCTGAGCAACATTCCTCTATGGATGCGAAAGTTGGACAATAAATCAGAAGAACATGGATAGACTTAAAGAGTTTGAAATGAAGTGCTACTGGAGAATACTGAAGATTACGTGCAGAGAAAAGAAGACAGCGACTTTATCTGGAGGAGAGTTACAGAAATACTAGATAAAAGACCGAAATTAATCGAAGAAACCATCAAGAGAAGGAAGCTGAAATTTTACGGACATCAAATAAGATAACAAGCACTTGCACAGGTTATGATTGAAAGAAGATTGGTGGGAGAAATATCAAGAGGAAGACCAAAAAGACAATGGACAGACAATTTAAATGAATAAAATGGACTGCACATGGAATATCTGAGTAAAGATGCTACAAATAGAGAGATGTGGCGAAGGCTTGTGTTTAAGAAGATGAACGCAGTGCCCTACTGCTAAGGTCAAAAAGAAGAAGAAAGAAGAAGACTTCACAGGCTACAATCTCGTACATACTTTTTAAATAAGTGGACGGAAATTTGAAATTTACTCATAAAGCTCAGTGTATGATTTATCCTATGTTTTAACTTTTAAAGAAAAAAAATAATTTTATTTTTTTTTATTTACAGTATAATAATTAATAACATATATACACTAAACTAGTCATATCCGTCAACTTTTGATCTACATGACCTTAGGGCCATAAAATGTGTACTTGAAAATAGTAATTAATTTCGAGAATAAATGTGTATTTTAAATTAATTTGGCTCATCAGTCTTAAATCGGAAAATTGTATTTTTCGTAGGCATAACGATCACAGTTATAATATCATAATTATTTTTTTTATTAATTTTATAAAATTTAAGGATTTATTTTTATATGGTTTTTGTATAAAAGTTGTTATTTATATAAAAAATTAACATTAATCAATATTTTGCTAACATAAAAAAGTAAAATTGTTTTTTGTTGAGCACTTTATTATGCTATTTTTGAATGATTTTTAAAACAAAATATTGTTCATTTTTAATATCAAATAATAAATTCAATTATATTTTTCCTTTTAAATTTTGTTGAAAAAAATTATTTCAAAGCTTTGTAACACATAATTTATCAGATTTAATTGTTTTCGATTGTCAATTGTGATAATTTGTATATTGAATTACAATTTTAGAAAAAAAGTATATATAAAATTTTTTAATATTTTATAAAAGTTCAAGTGGGAAATTTTGTTGCTTGGTCATAAAGAAGAGAAAAAAATAGATTTTGCTTTTTTACCAATGTGGTCAAAGAAATTCATTAAAAATTATAAAAAAAGAAATCACCAATAAAATTTTATTAATTTTAAAATCTCAAAAAATTTCCTTGAACAACCTTAATCCTAACCCTAACACTCGTCCTAAAATTTAATAATAATAATAAAATTAATAAATTTAAAAAACAATGGCAGTTATTTTTTAAAAATTAGAAGACGCCATTTTAAAATAAAAATTTTTATTGATGCAATATATTTCGAAGGAATATCCGTAATCATCAGGCGATTCTGATTAAAATTAATAAAATTAATAATAATGCTCGATACTTCCACTCAGAACTTAAACTCAAACGGAACTTAGAATTAATCATATCTAAAAACTATGCCCCTGCCTCATAATAACAAAACTTTCCAAGGTTTTCAAGATTCAATTGATTAATATTTCTAATTTCTAGTTATCTGATTTTACCATTGGATTATTTAAAAAAATATATATCTCATAAATTTTATTGGTTAAAATGAATATGAATTTTAATTATTTTTAAAAATATTAAATTGATTTATTTAAGTTAAATTTTAAAATAAATTTATTTCAACTATTTAAAAAATTTTAATTTTCAAATTAAAACTAAATTTAAACATTTAACTTACACTAAATTAGTTCCAGATTATTAGAATTAAAATATTAATCATCCATGTGATTAGGAGAGGCACAATCACAAATCAACACACAATACTCACACAAATCAAATAGTTTCAAAACATCCAATAAGAAAAGTGTTACACATGTAATAATGTATCATAATGTTGTTTGGAAATATAAATTGAATTTGTAAAGAGGTTGCTTCTTCTTTTTTGGTTTTAAAAACTTCAAGATAATCTTAGAAGAGAGGTTAAAGATTATGTGATATTCAAATTGATAATTTCAAAGATTGTGTTAGCATTTCCATATCTATTAGAGAGAGTGTGTTGTGAAGCATTTCTGATTAGGTCCTGATTAAGTCCAAATCGCAATCTTTTCAAGTAATTTTTGAGATTTTTTGACATTGTTATGACGTATTCAATTAAGAAATCATACGATTGCAGTAGTAGAGAAGCTAATCAGAAAACTATTCTGGGATCTAACGACAACGATTGATCTTTCTAAATATTTTGTCCTTTAAAATATACTTTGAAATGATTGACTTTTCTTTTCAATAAGAATTATTAATATAATATAAATCTTTTGTGATTGATTGTGAAATTTTCTGATGCATTTATTTAAAAAATTTATATATATATATATATATATATATATATAATATTTTTCATACCGATTACTTTTAACCAGACATTTGCACTTTTTCTACGTATGATATTCACCCTGATCCGATCTTGTCTGTTTTTGATCGAGGCTTGGCAAGCGTATTCAGCATCGTCTGTTACATTGCTCGTATTAATCACCAAGTCATAGTGACCTATTTTAAATAAAAGCATTATTAATTAATGATAGTTTGATGATATTTATAGTATTTATGTTAAGGATAAGAAACTAAAAATATAAAGATAGTTGTTTTTAGAGATTTGAAATAGAGAAATTTATTTTTATGGTCTGAATCGGAGATAATTTTTTAAAACCATTTTTTTAAATTCACATAAAACAAGATATAATTATCCTTCATTATTTATTGTCGAATATTTGACTGACTCTGAAACTACCAAGACTCAAGGTTTGATTATCAAGTTATCCTGTTCACTCCTGTGTATTTATTAAGCAAGTACAATCATTTAAAGATATAAAAGAATGATAAAAAATCAAAAGAAAGATTAAGTAATAAGAATAGTTAATTATTTTGCCAATAACCTATGAAAAAATTAAAGATACATTAAAAAGATTATACAATTTCCATACCGAATTTCCGAAAGAGATTTTTCATTCTTCTTTAACTATCTTTCGTTATTTAAATCCCGTTAATCCGATTGATTTACTTAGACCTTGATTAAAATAATCTAGTTCTTTTCCAGGGAAAATTAATAACATATCCCTTACATTGGTCAAATTTACATTTAATTAATTAATTTCCCACAAATTAATCAAATATCCTTTTGATTCCATTATTTTAGTAAGCAATCTCTAAAAATAGTGTATAGCCCTATTTTAGTAAAATATCTATTTGTTATAAATAATCTAATGTTTTAGTAAAAACAATAATTTTAGAAAATTAATTCCGTTTAGTGAAAATAAGGACGAGAATAAACAAAGATGCAAAAGACACAAAAAACAAATAAGATACTAAAAATAATGTATCCTCTCATTATAATTATGAAAATTTTTACACAAGATTTAAAACTCATTTTTATAATCGACTTTACTTCTATCTTTACAATGAAAAATATAATTAAGAATATATTATATTTTTATGGAATGTTATTAGAATTATGTACATATAGGATTGCCTCATAAGTTTTGTCGCACACATATATCTATGTTAACAGCAGATATCCGTGCATCACATAAATAATTCTTATATATTTGCAATCCTTAATAAAAAGTGAATTAGGTAAAATAGCATTTGCGATATACTTATGTCCAATAATTTTTATTTTCTGTTCTAAATGAATTTTTGTCGCTCTAATATTCGTAAATTAATTTACTATTGCTGGAAAAAGGATTTAACACTCACAGATGACTGACGAAATTAACACGGCACTTGGAGTTGGAACAGTCTTAAAGAGAACATGTGAAAGGTGGATTTCCAAGTTTCGTGAAAACGACTTTAACACAGACGATAAAGTCCGCGAAGGTCCTCTCTTGATATAGACAAGAAGATAATCGAGTTTCTGACTGAAGACAAGCGTGCAACAAAGAGGAACATTGCTAAGGGAATAAATCAGGATAAAACCCCGGTATACCGGAACTTGAATGCAATGGGATACCAATACCTGGAAAATTGCTGGGTGCCACACGCTCTGACGCAACAGAACAAGAATAATTGCAAAAGAATTTGTCAGCAGCTATTGGATAGTTATCACAGGAATGATTTCCTGTCCCAAATCATCACCTGTGATGAGATATTGATGTGCTGGGACAACGAAGGCACTTTCAACAATAGATCACGGAGAAAATCGGATGAAAACCCACTTGCAACACCGGCACGAAGACTGAAAAACCGAAAGCACCTCGCCTCCATCTTTTGGGACTGTAAAGGACTGCTCTTGTTAGTTGTCTTACAGCCAAATGCTATAATCAATGCGGATGTCTACTGTACTCAGCTGGATCGTCTCCTTATCGCAGACGGTTGCTCCATTGAGGAAACCACAATGTTCATTATCTCCACGATAATGCTCTTCCGCATCGTACTAGCATATCCGCCATACTTCCTCGATCTCTCACCATCTGACTAATATCTATTCTCTCCAATGAAATGTGCACTTAGAGGAAAGAATCATGCTGGTGTCAACGATATCACCGAAGATTTTCTACATTGGTTTGACAAGAAACCGCGTGATTTTTTCCAAAATGGGATACGCAGTCTCCCTGGACGTTGGCTGAGATGTATTGAGCACAATGGCGACTACTTTTTGCATTTGCATGACGTGGACGATTCATAAAATATTTTATATTTTATTGTATTTTGGTGTTTTTGTTGGTGTTTTTTTTGCGACAAAACTTATGAGGAAACTCTACCATTCAATCGGTTCTTAAATTTTTCTGAGTTCAGCGAACCGGTTACTAACAAGTTAAAGTTTAAAAATAACCGACAAACATAACTTACTGTAAACAAAAATTATGCATTTTTGAAATTTATTAATGTACTCAACTATTATTAGTAATGTAACGAAAATGTCTGGTCTGAACGTAAATGTGGGTAGTTTAGATTTTACTTTGATTTTTTTTAGTCATCATACCGAACCGGTTCTTAAATTATTTGAATCCTACCACTGAATATATATATATAAATATATATATATATATATATATATATATATATATATATATATAATTTGTAAGGTTTTAATCCTATATTTTATTGTATACCACCAAACTTTGACCCTTTTCGGATGATTGCGAACGAAAATTTTCAAATTTCAGTTGCATAATATAAAATCATTTAATTAATTTTTAATTTGAGTCTAAATTAACAATTTTATTTTGATTAAAAAGAATTTAATATAAATTACAGTGTTGGATACGACTCGGTATCCAATTTAGATATAAGGATTCACGCTTGAAAGGATTTACTGAGTTTTGATTAAAAATATATTTATACAATTATTTATTTTGAAATTTTATTTTTTATTTGATGATTGGCATAATAATGCTTATTAATGAGAATATAGTCATAAATATCTCTAATTAAATTATTTATGCTAACAATCGAATAAAAGTATATAAAGAGGGGAACCGCTGAATTTGAAGAATCACTTTAATTTTTTTAATATTTCAGCCAAAGTAGTTCGTATTATGTATCTGATAGTGTATACATGTTTATTTCGATTAATTTTCGTAAAATTAATCCTAATACTTAAATTTTGTATGCAACTGTTTCCAAAGTTTTGATAGATTATGTAGTTCATGTTTCTGTCAGAACTTTGTACATACGCCTTCAAGATTTTTCCCTTTGAGAGTGTAGACCAAGAACAAAATTATCTTTAACCCCTACAATAAACGATATGACTGGATAGAAGCTCATTTTAACTGAAAATTTGAAATGAGTAAGAATGAATTTAGTTTTCAGGTGCTAAGTGATCGATCCTCTGACCTTAGTTTAGAGACCACGAAATATTTTACCCAAACCTTAGTCATTAAAGAAAAGGGAATTTCAAAAGTGTAAATGTTTTGTTGGTAATTTCAATTTAAGTTTTAAAGGATCAATTGATGAATGATTTTATTTAATGAAATCATATTTAATGAATGCTTTTACCTTGGAAATACGTCCATTTTTATTTAAGATTAAGCTCATTATCAAACTGTAGAGAAATTTATAAATCTGTTAAAGAATAAAAGCAGGAACTTGTTAGAAGAAGTCAAGTAACTCATATGACCAAAATTTACTTGAAACGATTTGTGGACTTAATTAAAAAAGCAAGTTAAAATACATGCATGATGAGTTAGTTAAAATTTGCACTTCGCCATAATGAATTATTATTATTTTTTAATTTTGAAATTTAAAAAAAAATTAAATAAACACAAAAAGTTTTAAAATTAACAAAGTTAAAAATGAATTTTAAATGAAAACAAAAATTAAATACGTATATAAAAATAAAAAATGTTTACATTCATAAAAAATCATATAATTTAATAAAAGTTTTGAAATAAGAATTTTACAATAAATAATTAACGGATTAAAATTTTTAATATTTTTAAGAAAGAATTTTTTAAATGAATTTTGGATAACGAAAATGGTATAAAGTCTACTAATAACATGGTTGTACAATAAAGACGCTATTTATTCTGATGGCACATGATACACCATTCTGTTGAAATGGTAAAAACAATTTATAATGTCATGGTAAGTACTACATGACTGTACACTATCTCGTATACCTTTACTTAGCACCACAGCTATTCCACTCAGGTATAGCTTGTCTACTTTAAGTGGCATAAAAGGCATAACTTTCAGGTACTTGTGCCTAGATACGAAATTTAATCTACTTTAGTTTTCCCATAACATTAAGTGGAAATATAATTATCTGACTATAAGCAGTACTCTCCTCAGAGTATGAGTTTTGATACCAGTGATCATTCATTTATATTTGTTTGAGAGAAACTTTACAATTTGAATGTTATTTAATCAATCTTGAACCGTGAATGTGTCAGTAATTCGTTCAATTTTACTTTAATATTGAGTTTTTTTACTTCTTTGTGGCCATAGTGTTTCTCAATAGTTTCCTATGAATATTAATGTAATGATCTGCAATTTTAAAATCAAAAGACAAAACCCAAACTACTCATTTCATTAATGTTATTATGAAATTTGACTGGATGATGAGAATCAAAATGTCTCGAAACAAGCTTTCAGATTAAAGTCCTTGGACATTTAATGATACACTTTATCATGGAGTAATTTTAAACATCCGAATTTTTTTGTCTCCAGCAAAAATTTTTTCAGCTGTTAAAATTAAAGCAATTTTTCAAAATCTTCTACCATTTATTTTAAAAAGAAAATAATTTTCTGAGTGCCTTTAAAAGTTTTTCAACAAAATAGGAAAGAACAAAAGCATAAATGTCAAGTTTACATATTAATATGTACATTAACATGCTATCTATCACGATATGAGACACAAAATGACAGTGACACTTCTTCTAACTTCCAAACAGTGGGTGTTGAATATGTGTGCCGTTGACAATTTAAGGTTGTTAAGATTGGTGCAACAGTTGTTGTTGCGAGGATTACTGTTGATGCAACATATATGTCGTGTCCAATTATATTTGACATCATAATTTTTTTAGTGTGTATGTATTATTTTTGATTAGAGATGTATCCATATTCTTTTTATTTTATTATTATTTTTTATTATTTTTGTGTTTGGTTTATATGTATTTTAATTAATTAGGGAGAGGAATTTTCGTTTTACTTCGAAAATGTGAGCTCAACCAGAAAGATGATTTTTGATATGGTAAACGCCAATCTTTTTTTCCTATTTCTTTTTCTTGTAAATTTTAAATGTCGGTTCTTTATTAATGGAAAAATATCTATTTTGGACGTATGTACTGTTTTCCATAAATTAATTATTATTTCAGTTTTATATAAATTTTAAATTTAATAATCATTGAGTAATTAGTAATTGATTGATATAATTATTAGTTTAATCACCGCCGCGTCGAAAGAAAAAGAAATTTTAATTCCAAGAAATGAAACAACTATCGGTTTCCGATTTTGAGTTTATAAAGAAAGAGACTGAAATTCCACAGCCTGTTCCTCTTGAATTATAACAATATATATATATAATATCTAAACTATCTTTTAAACATAATTAAAAGCATTGAACAAAAGAATATCGAGAGAAGAATGTTAAAACTTATCACATAAGTTTGAATATAAAAATGTAACTCCTTATTTGGTTTTCGCAGTTGTAAAATTGTAAATTTGAAGAATTTCTATTAAAAGTGATAATTTATTTATATTATTTTTTTATTTTAACGCTATTTCCATAAATAATAATCTAATAAAAAGCGATTCATTTTAGTATTTTAATTAAAATATAAAGTTATTATTTTATATTGTGAAAAAAAATTTGGCAATATATTTTATTAAAATATGATTATTTTATCTAATTTTTATATTTTCTCCATGTAAATATTATAATTTTATTCTAAATTAAAATTTAATATAATAATGTTTAAATTATCACTAAATAAATATAATAATTATTATTTTGCTTCAGTGATGCAGTTGAAATAAGATAATAGTTTTATTTCATAAATGAAAAATATTTTATATTCTCAGAATTTATATAAATATATAAATTAATATATTATTTCAGTATCGTTTGAAAAGTAAAATTAATGAAGGGAACCATTCTGTACGTACCCCTTGCATTTGAGGGTGTCATCATAACTCGATAGTGATACATTTTCTCTAAAGATTCGTTGGTGAAACCGAATCCATCTTTGATCCATTGAACCGTTTCTATTTGATACTGATCACTCAGAAAGACGCGGCATTTCAGAATGGCGTGTGATCCGTTTAACACAGTCAAGTTTTCAGGTTCTTCAAACTCTATTTGATCATCTTCTTAAAACAAAATAATAATTATTAAATTTTTCAATCATATTAAAATACTTTCATGAATCTTTTTCAGATATTTTATTAAAAGAAACTAGTTTATTTTTGCTACTGTTATTTTCAAGTTATTATATGAAACATATAATTACTATTAATTTAAATAGCTATATTTGCAAAGAATATGTATTGTTGATGCGTCTATAATGATGTAAATATTGAGGCCGTGTATTGCAAACCAAATTATAATTATACTGAAGAAAAGTCAAATGTAGAAAAGTTTAAGGATATATTTGTCAAGAATGAAATTTGTAGGCATGATTACCATTAATTAAAATAGTAATCACTTGACAATGACTAAACATTTTGTTGCTCAGTTTTTTGTTTCATTGCGACATATCTTGGCTGTTGAACAGATCACTAAAATTAATTAAATTGATTGATAACCTATATTAATCAGTGTATTAAAAACTTGAAAATTAAGAAGTCGCTTTTCGAATTTCCTTTAACTATATTAAAATAATTGAGAGTGAAATGTTATTTTATTTGAAGGTTTTGAACGAATATAATCAGATTATTCAGATAGGTTCTCGAAATTTAGAAGATTTAAAAGTCTCTTTCTCCAATCCTTTATTCTTGTTTCAGTTTTGTACAGTTTGTTGATTTGTTTAGTATAAATAATCAAGATTCGGCTTTGCAAAAATGATTTGGAATGAGGAAAACAATCAAGAGCCTTGTGAATGTCCATAATGTTTAATTGATGATTACTCTTCTTGTATTATTCCTTTAATTTTTAATCAATATTATATATATAATAGAAATGATTATTATAATATATATTTATATATTCAATTTTTAATATAAATATGAAAATGTTTATGATGAAGTAGGTCAGTACAATCAGTATTTTAAAAAATAGAAAAGGTAAAAAATTGAACCTTTTGAAGTAAGAGTTTTTATGTGGAACCTCAGCATCAAAAACCATGTGAAACATTAATAATGTATTCTGAGTCAGTGCTGGTTCACATCAGACAGTCCCAAATTGGTTCAGAAAATTCGAGAAAGGTCATTTTCACCTCAATATGGAGTCACAATGTCGCCCAGAAAATAAGGTAGACAATGATGAACTGAGGTAACATGGAGTCAAATCTGTTACAAAGTACTTATGATTTTTCGCTAACATTTACAGTTACAAAGCAAACAATATTGAATCACTTGTCTCAACTTGGTAAAGTGAAAAAGTAAAATAAGTAGATTCAACATGAGTTGAGTGAAAAGCAGAAACAAAAGTATTTGAATATTTGCTTGATGATGCTTTCTCGTTATAAATGTGATCAAGTGTATGAATTGAATCATCAGTTGTGATATAAAGTGGATCAAATATCATAATTGAAAACGTTTAGCAAGATGGGTGCATATGAATGAAGAACTAAAACACAGTCAAGTGAAGCTGATGGTGATTGTTTGGGAGTCTACCAAAAGTGAAAGCCATTACGATTTAATTAAACCTACTGTAAACAATTGGAAGATATGATGCGGAAATTCAAAGAAAAACTGTCGCGTTTGGTTAACATATTGAACCCCATCTAGCTAAGCGTCAATGCAAAACTATATACATCACTTAGGACCATTAAAAAAACAACGGGAAATTGATTAACAACTTTTGTATGTTAAATTTCGGAGGAACCGGAGAGAATCCATTGACGCACGTGGTCAATCTGAATAGACCACATTAAGGCAATTCTTTCCGTGCATCGTCTTTGCCGATGGACGTCCGGAAGGCGATGAAATCGATCGAAAACCGTATAAGTCGTTAAATGGTTAAATTAAAACTGATTTAGAATAATGATGATTTGGATGATTACTACACGGAATTAAGTGAAAATCTTTACGAAAATAATAATAAAATACTAATTTATTTGATAAATAACGAAGTATATCACTTATTAACTATTTTTTACTAAGAATCAATTAAGTTTTAACTTACAAATTTTCGTTATATATAATATATTTTTCTAAAATGTGTGTTTATTTGTTTGTCAGTCACGCCATGATCAATATGTGAAAATGCGGATGAACCCTAACGAATCCATGTAAAAGCGAAATCAAACTGATAGCTCACATCAAGATGATTCTGTCTGTGCAGAGCCGACGCCGAAAGACGCTGGGAGCCGACTTAATTGACCAACTGTTAAATTAACACAGAATTCGAAGCAATAAATAATAAATTCTAATAGTTACGATTTAAAAATTAAAACAGAAACTTTAAAAGACGAAAATTCATCTCACCCGTCCTATATTACCGGTCTCTGTTTAGTATCTAATATTTGAATTATATTTTTATAGTAGGAAAATTCATTAAAATTAATTTGCAGTCATTTCTGAAACCGTTTTAAGAAGAGAAGACGTTTTTCGTACAGTTTTTAGTAAAATATAAACTTACAATTCTCAGTCTAAAGAAGTCCAGAGGAATATTTACAGTATTATTTTCGCATTTATCAATTTTCTACTTTTTAAGATATTCTTTTTCATATCGATCATTTCAAAAGTTTCTAGTGATTGAATCATTTTTTTCCACGGGAAAACGGTTCTTACATTTCCCTGTATATTTTCATCTGTTAAATATAAAGTATTGGAGGGTCTCATCAATCCTACGTACATTTGTCTGACCGTTCTTATCAAAAGTTATAGTTGAATGAATCATTTTTCTTATATTTCAGTATAGATTAAAACCGGTCATATATAAAACATTGGAAGGTCACCCCCTGTTTAACAAAAACTGCATCTCGTATTTAATATTTCTTTCTTTCCTTTATTATTAGTTGCTTTCTCAATTTAAATATAAATAATAAATTTTAATTTTATCTTATTTTAAAAGCATTTTTTCTGATTCATTTTTTCGAATTCTGAAATATTAGTTCAAAAGTCATTTCATGTTATTCGCGAATCAATGAATGTAATTGATTATGAATGACTTTAATTGAGAATATTCCATTTCCATCAACAGAAATCATAATACAGAAATTAGGAAATGAACTTTATTTATTCAGTAGATTTATTTTTAAAAACAATATTAAAGATTTAATGTGAACGTTCTTAAACTGTATACCTCAAAACTTCTATAAATGAGAGATCAAAAGAAGAAAAAACGTTACATATTAATTTTTAGTTGTGTTGATATCGTTTTCGATATTTGAATCAGGATTTATAATTGTTAAAATTTTTTATTGGCACAAAATAAATTAGATATTTTCAAACAAATTTAAACTAATTTTCGTTATATATAAATAATCGATTTGCCTACATTTATCCAAACAATCACATTCTGATTAAACTTCTGAAAACTGCAACTTAAAATTAATATCCAAATCGATTAAAATTTATAATAAAATAATACTCATTTTAAAATTAAAATCAATTCTTCACAAAATATTTTACATCTTTAATTTAAAATTGATACAATTTGTTATAAAATAATATTCATTTTAAAATCCAACTACAGCTCAAATTTATTATTTCCAGAACTTATATATTTTAAAAGGGTACGTAGAGGTTTGACCACAGTTTTTTGTCCATAGGTAGTTTGTCCACTGCAGGGGTATGATCACCGGGAGTTTGACCATAGGTGTTAAGAATATATATATATATATATATATATATATATATATATATATATATTCAATTAATTCCAATGGCAATCGGGTTAATAAAACAAAAAATAGCCATTTTTCCAAACATTTATTTTTATTTTCCAATACTAGTTTCGCCATATTGGCATCTTCAGTTGACTAATTGAAATTTCAGATTTAAGTCCCTTTTATATAGCGGTAGACTGTTACGTAATACTCAATTTAAGGCTTTTTTTAATTTTAATTTTTTTATTACTTTTTTTAATTAAAAAAAATAATAACAAGAAAAAACGTCTAAAAATCAATATTCAACATTTTAATTATTTATTCAAAAAGAAAAAAAAGAAAAAGACAAAAAAAAGAAGAAAACTTAAAAGAAACAGAAGACAAAAAAAACTAAGAATTAAAATATTTTAATATAATTTGAGAAATCACTTTGAACATTTAAGCATGTTTATAATGCTTAATTAACAATGCTTCAGTGATTATCCTCTCCTTAAGGAGAGGAAAAATTAAGGAGAGGATAATCACTGAAGCATTGTTAATTAAGCATTATAAACCATGCTTAAATGTTCAAATATTATTAATCTTAAAATTAAAATTATGTTTACAAATTTTAATACTTTCTAAATTAATAAAATTTGTCAGTGAAAACTAATTCCTCATACTAATCTTCAATTTTATAATAATCATCATTATTATAATTTCAATACCTAATTAACTAACTAAAATAAAGATTTAAAAAAGGATAAGCGAATATTTAAATTCGGCGACATACTTCTAAAGCTAAGTACTGCATAATCTTTATAAGAGTGTTGAATATGAGTAGATAATTCAAACACGTGAAATAAGTAATAAATTTTAAGGTTGAAACAAAAAGCTCATTATAATTTAATTGATTTTTCTTTAAAAAGTTCCCCTTAAGTTGATTTCTTTTCATAGAGAATAATATTCTGTTTTATTTTACTGAACCTTCGTATGAAAAGTCACATCCAGATTTAGGAAGCCCACATCCTATAAAAATATTAAGCCCTAGGCTTTTTAGGGTACCTTCTTATTATTGAGCAGGGATTGACATGGTACTGCTCTGTCGGATAACGAACTTCATTGCAACACTGCTCATCAAGATTGATTGATCAAGAGTCGTTGCAGTGCTTTCTCGTCTCGACTCCCCACAGCCTTCACATCTAGATTTGGTAAGCTAGTGCCTTGTAAGTAAATTGAAAGCCCAATGGTACTACTATATTTTGTCGGTGCAGATATCGGCTAGCTTCCAAAAACTTTGGCCTAGAGACGGACAATATTCCAGTTACCCAGAAAGTCTACACAATCTAATTTCCCCAGTGACACAGTGTGGAAGTATGTCTGCTTGGCTTGCGCAGTTCATCCCTGGTCCATATTTGTAAGACTTTCAATCCCTTTGACAATAGTTAGAATATAAAGGATTTATTACAAAATTCGAAGGAATGCTAAGCAGTTCAAAAAACACTAATAGATGTAATATCAAGCGGCTGTCTGACAGAGGAAGATTTGAGAATCATTGTGTGTTGAAACCATTTCAGTAACCTGTGGTGGCCATCTGTTAATGTAACACTGTACTTTTGACTGCAAAAAAAATAAAGAAGTTGTTTCTAGAGAGTCTGTAAGAGAGTCTGCACAGCTTCCAGAATCTATTCCCAAGCGAATTCTAGTACAACAATACAATGAAGCTTTAGGGTCTTTCAATATCTGCAGACGTTGCAAGCACTGTCAGCAAAACAAGGAGATGGTAAAAAACTTCAATATTATCTTATTTCTCAACACTAAGGAATGGCCTAAGTCCATTTACGAACATTAGAAAATTACAGTCATTTTAATTACACGTAGTTGTAATTTAATTCCTAAAGCAGGCACAAAATACTGAATTTTCAAGTGATTTATAAACGTAAGTACTGTTTTACTGCCACTATTTAAAAATGTTAGAAATATGTTGATATTCACGGTGTCTTATAACAAAAGAATCTCTGGATATTGGAAAAAATAAATAACAAAATCTTGGTATTGACAATATATGCTGGGATTGGAACTTATGCTCCTGAACAATCTCTTCACTCGGCGAGAAATTGAGGTTCCTCTACAGAACAATCAAAAGAAATAAAGTTTAAGTTTACCAGGTATTTAAGCAAAAGGAAATGTAAAGATGTTTACTGCTTAAAGTCAGTGTCGTGTTTATGATGGGAGAGAAGCTGAATGAAAATAATATGGGTCAACAAATGGAAAAAAGGAAAGCTAAAATTATTGATCAATAGCAACCTCTGTTTGCTTCAACTTGAACCTATTTTTGTGGCGACCAAGACGACAAGACTGTGATAGAAAGCCATTTCATCTTTTAACATTATAATCTGTGCATACATGTTGAACATTGGGTTATTAAAGCTTTCCGTTACTCTAAACTAGGAGCTGCTGTTCAGTCATAGTATCACTTTAAAACTATCTCGTCAACTAATAGCTAAAACACTGGTTTATAAAGAACGTTATAGCTAATTTGTGTGATATAATGACCGCCGTCAAACAGGGAATTGTGTATTAAGAGCAGCAACTTTTTGGGCATGGAATCGACCGGCCACCACGCAAATGGGAAGTAGTGATTGAAATAAATCGGGTTTATGATACCGAATAATCATTTAAAAAAGGCTTTTGTAAAAAGTTTTTTTTTTGTTGAAAATAATTATTCAAAAAAAGAGGCAATAATAATGAATCAACCTCATCTTGTATGATGTGTTTGTTGTGGAAATTTTCAGTGCTGTTCAAAGTAAAGGACCAAACAATATCGTTAATTATAAATTTCAAGAATGCTAAGAAAATCTTAATTATATAGAATATTTTGTATGATATTTCAGCTCCATAATTTGTGTTGTAAGAGTTCTCTTTAGGTACAATATCGGAACGAAAACCATTTAGGAAAACCAAAAAGTTATTAAAAACCGATTAAATAAAAACGGTCGCCGTTGTGATTATGCCGACAAATGAGTTGAGGAAATGGAGAGTTTAATACCAAGGAATTTAATATTGCTAAGGTTTCACGCCATGCCAGTTGTCGTATAATAATATATAATCAACGTCTCTCTTTCATATTGTTAAAGCGGCAGCGGATTAACTTAAAGAAAATTATCCTTCCCCATTAATTATATAAATATTAACTTTCTAATCTAAAGAAATGAAAATATTTGTTCTACCTGATCTAAATTACGAAACCTAAAGAAGAAATATTGCTTTATTTCAATCACTATCATCCTACATCCTTTTAAGAAACGCTTCTTCATGAATCCGCAAAGGAAAACGTTACCAACGTAACATCATGAATGAAATATTTAAGACATAAGAACGGGATTTAAGATTGTTCGACTTCCGTTTCTTCACTCATTGAAAAAAGATTGTTTGGAATTTCTGTAACTCCTCCCCGTCCATTTAGTGTCATTGTTTGTGAGCAGTCGAGATTAATCTCAATGGCGCTCCGAAGAGACAAAGCTCTTCTATGATTAGTAGAAAAAAATTAATTTGATCTCGATTCTAGATAATATTGAGATCATAAATAATACTCAGTACTTCTGTGACAGTGGTTAATGAAAAACATCTTATAATTAAATTTGTCGTAGGCATAGTTGACATTAATGAGATCACAAACACATTTTAATTCGAAATATTTTTCACTTTTAAAACTCAAAATTTTCTAAATTGTTTTAGAATTTATATTAAAAATATTATTATTATTATTATTATTATCTTTTATTATCCTTTCTATTATATATATATATATATATTTATATATATATATATATATATATATATATATATGTATGTATAGATATATATACAGAAGGTCTTTCACCAGTATATGCATCCATGTAATGTTCAATGAACTGCATGAATATTGAAGCTAATTTTGGAGCAAGGGGTGAACCCATTGCTACACCGTCTTTCTGAATGTACCATTCCTCATTGACGAGAAATGAAACATTTTTTGCACTATACATCAGCAGTTCATATAATGCTTCTGGGTGCATTTATTGCTTGATCTTGGAATATGCTTTTCTTTCCCATAAATGTACATCCAATCGAATAGTTTCATCGATCGGTATATTTGTGAATAGACTATGAACATCAAAAGATACTATACATTCACTATTTGTCAAAGGAACTCCATTCAAAACAGTCTTTGAAATATATATACTTTAAAAAAATTTTAAATTATTTAAATCAATATAACACAAATAACGGTACAACATAAATAGTTGCTGAAGATGAATAGAAATCGTGATTGAAACATGTCCAACGTTGAATTTTTAAAAGCGCACATATATATACAGTTAAGTGCAAAAGTTTGAGAACGCTTCTTTCTATACTGCTTTTTGTTGTTGTACTGCATGTTTGTGTATTCCTTGTTAAGTATACATAAACCATTTAAATGATTAAATGCATATTTTATTTTTACTACTTTTCAAGTTATAAAAATTGTCATAAAAATTGTCTCCCAAGTGACACTCTTAAAAGCAATTATTAAACACCACTTCGTCAGATATAAGGCATAATTTGTTAAAGTGGACTCAAAAGTTTGTAACGGTTGACTACTTTATTTTAAAGATAGCAGATCCTCACTAAGCCAACTCAATATGTTAGGTCGGAGTTTGTCTATAATTACAGAAGTTTGTTTTAAGTCGTTATGTATCTCATGGAAGCGGAGTAAGTTGTTCGAATTACGGAACCCGTCCCAAGGGGAATTCGTTGAATCATAAAAGAAATCTGGAACCATCGAACACTTGTCATGGGTACAAGATTGGAATACAAAGTCCTTTAGGGCTTTTTATTTTTATAGAATATTTATCAGCTTCAATCATTCGATTCCTCTGTGCCATGACTGACAAAAAATAGGAATCAAAAAGTGATACTGATAAATATCCCACTTCTGACATCAATTGTTTAATATACAAATAAAAAACTAAATTATGTATATAAATAATTTAGGTAAAGCTATTTTTAAGAAATCTATTATTGAAAATATTTTAAAATTTTATATTCCATCATCTGCAAGTATAATTTAAATTGTAAAATATTTGAAAATTAGTTTAAATGTTTTTTTTATTTATACAATGAAACAAATCGTCATCTCAAAACTCGGGTTAGTGAGCATTCACAATCAAGCCGATCGAGTAAGGTTCTTATTTATTGGTTACTCTGTAAGAATATATTATCTTCGGTTTCAAAGATAGTTTTTTTACCGAAGGGTTTTTATTCACATTATGAGCGGTAGTTTTGTGAATCATAATTGATAAAACACGACAAACCATTAATAAACATACAAAACTACACTATGTTGAATTGAATATGTTGAAACTAGAATGGTGATTCTCTCGTCCGGATGTAAATTTGTATTTTTTGTATTAGTGATTATAAAAATAAAAATAATGTTATAAGTTTTTCATTTTTGAATTAATATCAACTTTAGTATAAATATTTTTTAAAAGTAAAGTTTTTGAAATTGATATTTCCTAAATTAATGAAATAAATAAAGATGTTTATTTATAATTTTTTTACATAATTTTGAATATTTGTATCTCAAATATTTTAATATAATGAAATTTAATTTTAAAGACATTTTAATAATTTGATAAAATGTTTTACAAGTAAATAAAGTTCGAAAATATGTTGCCGCTTTTATCTTATTGGAATTTCCTTAATTTTAATATTTTTTTCACGGTTGAGCTTGAGATAATTGGCGTTTTACCGTTCCTAGATTCATAAATTGAGAGGAAAAGTAGTGATTACGGAACAGAAAATTAAATGAAGAAACTAGATACTGGATTAAATACTACCATTAAAGGTTTTTGTGAACCCAAGTATTAACAACGTGTGACAAAAGATTTGATATTTAGATGTTGGTCTCTATCATCAACATATAAAAAAGCAGATGCATGCATAGATAAACTAACAGAACTATTGCATAAAAATGGCTATTCGAAATCATTTTTAGAGAAACTAACTAATGTGACGATAGATAAACTAATTAATAAAGAACGTAAGGGTAAAGATGAATTAAAACCCGATAAATTATCTAATGGAAATTCGAATATTGGATATACGCTTATCAATCCTTATTCAGAAGATTATAAAAAAATTAAATAGTCTATTTTAAAATCAATTAATAATAAAAATTTGAATTTAAAAATAATATATAAATCTTATAAAATTCAAAGTAAGTTCATATCAATTTACCGATTTTCGTGTAATGGGTGCAACGCCACATACATTGGAGAGACGTCTCGTCATCTCTATAAACGTATTCAGGGGCAACAACGATTGGGTAGTGGGAGTAATATTGCTGGAAAAATGAAGGTTTGTTGATCGGAGGTCAAAACAACTAATTTAAAATATTGTGCAGTAATTTTAAAAATTATTGGGAATTAGTCATTTGCGAGTCATTATTGATTAGATTGCTTAATCAGTCCATTAATGTCCAAACAAGTCTCTCTTCCTCTTTGTTGAAAATATTTAATTAGTTATTACGCAAGATGTTTGCATAATCATCAATTTGCTACATTTAAGACAGAAAAAAAAGTTGTTAATTAATGTTGTTGTTAATAATTTTAAATAATTTAGGAAGTTTTAAAAAAGAAACGCAAAAATAGTTAATTTTAATAAATATTTTTGAAATTAAAAAGTAATAAATACATTTAAAAGATAAAGAAATATTGTTCAAACAATCATTTTTAAATAAGACAGAAATAAAAGACAATTAGAATGATGTAAAATGGTGAAAGATCTTGCGAGAGTTGTGATGACTCTTAATGCTATATTAAATGTTTTCATAATAATAATGTCAGTGCTCTTAACAGTCTCAATTCCTAAAATTTTTAATTAAAATAAATAAAATTATGCAATTTATATTCAAATAAATTTAGAAAAAAATAAAATAGATTTTTGAAATTAACAATTTTATATTCAAAATTTTTGAACCACAAAAAAAACATTTCATTTAATTAGGAGATATTTCAAAAATTTCAAAACACGTTCAAAAATCAATATCTTAAAAAAGTTCAAATAAATTATTATAAAAAACAAATTAGTCGATATGATTTTTTATATGATTATATGTTTCATACATTTATAATCAGCAATTATAATTTATTGCAAAAAATTCTAAAAAATTATTACATATTATTACATATTGTACTCTGAATTTTTATTTTTATATTTTTGATATTTGAATTTTATTTTACTCTAGAAACTATTAAATAACTTATGCTTCTTCATTTTGTTTTAGAAAATTATTATGTAAATTAAATTTTAAAAATATATTTTATTTTTATCATATTTCTCACAATTTAAAACGTAATCTTTCAATATTATAATAGTTAAAATGAGTGTGAGAAGATATTCTAAGATAGAGGTTTTAATAAATCAAGGATTAATATTCACAATATATTTATTCTGATTTTTTTAAATATTTTGATATGTAAATTGTGACTATTTTAACTAAACAATCTAAACTTTAAATTTATATTATTTTTTATTTTTATTATATTTTTTATTATAATTTAAGATAATATATTACTTTTTCAAACCAAAATTATATTAAAAAATTTCTAAGAAAAATATTTCAAAAAATAAATAAAAAATCATTAATATAATTAATAAAATTTTTGTTTAAAAATGTTTTATAAATGCTACAAAAAAATTATTTTTTTAAGAAAAATAATAAAATTTAAAATATTTTTTTGAAAAAAAATTAGAAAAAAATAGAAAAAAACTAGGAAAAATTCGAAAAATAACCTGACATCGATAAAAAATCTCCAGTCACACAAATGGAAAGGAAAAAGAAACAATATGATACCAATTCGTTCATTCTTTCAAAAGGAAAGTGGATGTTTTGAATTAGTGTAGTATTAATTTCCATTGTATATTCCCATCCTTCTTCCTTGATTGGTCGACATCGTCATTGGATCACAGCGCTCGGTCTGAAAAATAATAAATCAAACTCATTTATAAAAAGTGGATCTTCCATAATGACTACATGGTCATCGGGGAATGCTAATTTACATTAGAAAGTTTTTAATTTTTACTGATCGATTTATATTTAATTCTAAAAAAATTAAATAAAAATTGTAAATATATTTTTTTTCTTTTATTCAGAAATATAATTGCAAGAATTTCAAATCGGTTATTTTTGTTTTTTTTAACTATAAATTATTATTACTAGAATATATTTCGATGATTAATTTTATATTAACTATAAATAATTTTATATTTTATTAAAAATTTATAAAAAGTAAATATAGTTTTTATTTTTTTACACGTGTAAATTATGATATTTACATATTTAATTTTATTTATTAGTTTAATTATTTTTTTAAAGAAATGATTATAAAATATTAAATTTCTATAAATGAATTAACAAGTATTGAAAATATTCATGTAATAATATTTTTCTATAAATTATAAATATTTCTAATTTCAAGACCCTTGATATTCTATTCCATTACCTATTTAAAAGACATTTCCCTTTAGAGGAGATAAAATTTTGTTTGTTTGTTTTAATTTTTTATGTTTGAATGGGACAAAAAGACAAATATAAAAATTTTATTTTTCTTATTAGATTGTCAAGTACGAAATTTGTAGAACTAAAGTCAAAGTAATTGATTACTTTTTGATTGGTTTTTCTAGAGTAATTATCTATTTTACAATTTGGGGGGTTTATCTATTTGTTTACTTTTAGTGAATTTAACTCTGATTAATATATCGAATTTTTTAAAAAAGTTCTATTGTTACATGGTCGTCTCTATATTTTATGTTTGTTACATTTATTGCATGTACGTTATCTAAGTTTCATTTTTTCTTCAAGGTTTAAGTTTATGTTATCTCATAGGACTTTTTTATATTAATTGGTAAAATTCTGTGAAAAAAAATATCTTATCAGGTTTGTGTTTGGTAGACCGTTTTTATCTTTTAGCTTCCGAAAAATTTCGTCCGGGTATTCTTCTATCACCTAGATTTGTTTCATTAAAACATTCTTCTAAAATATTGCCTTGGTTGTAAGTGTAGTATTTATTTAATATGTCGTTTTCCTAATTTAGAGAAGCTAAATAATTTTTAGCTGGTTGTAGTGAGTAAATTTTGTGATATGTAGTTTATGAAGTATGTACATATTGTTTTACCGTTATTTAAATTCATAAATTTGAATAACTTTAAACACGTTTTGAACAACTGGTTGATATATTTTCTTTTATTTAACGAAAATTCTTGTACCTTAAAATATATTTTATTGTATGTGTTTGTATTATTCGTGAAATTAAGTATTTGAGAAGAATTGTAGTTATTTTGTTTATTTATGTTTGCCATGTATATTTGTGTTAAACGTATCGAAAAGTGGGTTTAATTTGTAAATTTCTGACACCAATTATAAAAATGAGTTGACAGATTAAAAAATTGTTTTACAATCTATAAGCTCACTTTTATTATAAAAATATGTAAATAAAGATAATATTAATAATTTTTTTAATAAACGGAAAGAATACAAAGAAAAATAACGATGATAATCACAAAAACAAGAAAATGGTTCAATGGGAATATAACTTCAATAAATGATGGTACTTTATTTGTTGATATAAATAGTCTAAGTATTGTATGAGATGAATTATTGCCATATTGACAGTTGTCGGAGTGTAATAAGATTGATCCTCGAGATATTGATTCGTTTTTCTTTTTTTTAATAAACAGTCACGATAATTATCTATTCTAAAATTTAACAATTTTTTGTGACTGTACGGAATATTTTTGAATGGTGTTTATTGTGTGTTGTTTGGTATATTGTTTTAGGATTGTGTTTCTCCCACCCAGATGGAAGATTGATATTTTAAATATTTTAGAACGTCGATTATTTTTTCAATTATTAAAATTTAAATAACCAATTTTTAAAAATCAACTTATTTATACTTCATACGTATAGTGTCGTAAAATGTATATTAAAACTGGTCATGGTGGCCAAATTTTAAATTTTAAGTTTATTTATCTATGTTACTCAAATGCTAAGCTCCACGACTTAAACAAGTTCAATAACATGTAATTCTAAATGGAATCAATCAGTCATTTTGACTTAACATTTATCTTCATGTTTCGTGCTAATATATTCTGTTACATAAGCTATTTTCAAATGTTATTTTTAAATTAGCGAAATCAATTCAATATTTTTTTTAAAATTTAACTGAAAAAACGAAAAATAAAATTATTTTATAACATAAAAATATAAAACAACATATTGGTCGAAAGATATATGAAGTATTTCCATTTATACTTTTTATTCCATCCCCTCCAAAAGGTAAAATTAACATTATTGATCAATCAAATCACAGTCAGCAGATAACGTAAAAAACCCTTTCTTCAAAATAACGAGAAAATCGTAATTTCTATTAAAATATGTAGGGACGCAGCCAGAAATTCTTATTGAGGAGGTGCAAAAATTTTATAATACAATTTCTTATAATATAAAGAAATTTAAATAATGTTATTTTTACATACATAAAATACATTATTTCATCAATTATTGAGCTGAGTTCGAGCTACAGACAATTAATACAGCCTTTGAATTAATTCAATTCATTTCAGATCAAATCAGAGTAATTTCATTTAAAATTTTAGTGAACGTAAATAACTCAATTATTTACTCCCAGCAAAAATATATAAATCACCAACAGACTGTTGGCACACATGACATTCAGCGACTGTATCGAGTAAATCATATATATATTGTATATTAATATATATTTCGAAAATATAATTTGATAAAAGCTTTTTTTATATAATTATTGGACATGTTTCGATGTTTACATACATCATCATCAGCAATTTTCTGATGTTTAGTATATGAATATTGAATTGTTTGAATAATACAATTTTGTTTTACAATTTTAATAAATATAATTTCCTTTAAAAGGTGACAAAGAAATTAAACATTATTATTTATGAAAATATTATTGGGTAATAATGGCAAAAAATATTTTAATTAAAAATTTTAAGTATTGAAATAGCCTTACTTTGCCCATTCTGAATGTTAATTGATGGGTTGTAGTGTCTTATTAGTAGAGATTCACAAAACTGTCGTTCGTAATGTGAATGAAAACCCTTTTGCAAAACAGAAAACTCATCTTTTGAAATGGATGAGGTTCTGTCCTTACTAAACATCCGAAAATTGCTGATGATGATGTATGTAAACATCGAAACATGTCCAATAATTATATAAAAAAGCTTTAATCAAATTATATTTTCGAAATACTAAACTTGCCTTCACAAGACTCAATAATATATATTTATATATATTACATACCAAATATATATTAATTCTAGAAAAAAACTAATTTAGTGAAAGCCGTTGAAGTTTCCATAAGCTACACCATTGTTTTTGTTCTTACATTAAAATTACTCATTTCGTCTTTAGAATTTTCGGTTAAACGAATGGTTAAACGTTGAATTCTTTAAACGGATAGTGTCTAAACGTTTACCATTTTTACTTAACGTGCCGACACCTAGTTATGATAACTTAAAATAATTTTATCCAAGTTTTAGAAAATCAATTTAAAAAAGAAAGTCTAATTAAAATGAATGTGTATAATTTAAGTTCAAAATCAAAATGAAAATAAATATTTTTTACAAAAAATTAATTTACACGGAAAACTATATTAAAATGTGTTTTTATAATTAATATTTTGTAAAAAAAACAAAAAACTAAAATGGAATAAATATTTTTCTAAAATTAATTTTACAATAGATTATAGAATACTATTTATAAAATTAAGTTTTAAAAAATTCAAAATGAAAATAAATCTTTTTTTGAAATTAATTTTCAGAAATCTGTATAAAACAATATTTTATAGATAATATTTTATTAATAAAAATGGAAGAAATATTTTGATGACATTAATTTTACAATAGATTAAAGAATAAATTTGATAAAACTACGTTTTAAAGAAAATCATAATGAAAATAAATGTTTAAATGAAATTAATTTTAAAACCAAAATTTTTATTAAAAAATAATTTATAATTTAATGATTTAAAAAAATTAAAATAGGAATAAAAATTATTTAGGAATTTAATTTTAACATTAGATTTTCCATTAAAATATTTTTAAAGATCTAAAATCATAATTAAGTGTAATAAACATTGTAAAAAAATATAATTTATACAAAACCTTATAAAATAACATTTACGTATATCGATATTTATATTTATATTTAAAATATTTCATTTTAAAATTTCATTTAAAATTATTTTCAGATTTTATTTTTAAAAATTCTACTTTTATAATTTTGTGATAACCTTATCTAAATATTAATTTAATTTTAAAAATGATTTTATTTAATAAAAAACATTTATTTAATTAATTCAAAAATAAGTTAAAAGTTATTTACTTTATTTAAATTTTTTATATTAAAATTTAAAACGAAAAGTTTTTAATATGATATGTTGTAATTTAAAAGGCAAACTATGCTCGAATAACTATTCATCACGAACATCCAAAATATCAATTTTCCATCTGGGTGGGAGAAACACATTTCCAAATACTAAAGTCAACATACAAAATTACACATACCAATTTCAACATACCAAATTTAAAATATTCCTCAAATCCCTCACGATTTAAATGGCTTTAGCCATTCCATATTCCTGATCAAAATTATACCATCATCTAATTGTATCTCGTAACTTCTTTCATATCGTCGGTCCTTTATTGTTGCTTAGTCATATATTGATCCTCATCCTTTGTTACGTTTTCTTTCTTTATAAACACTTTATCTCCAATTCGGAATACTCGTTTCGTCTGTGTCGTGCTTTTATTAATTTCCCTCTCGACATGTCTTTACTCCTAAGTGTTTTTCCACCAATGTCTTAGTTTTCTACCAAAAATTAATTCTGGTCGAAATTTAAGCTTGCCACCTTATAAACTCATGGCTTCATTGGAGAAATTGTGATTTTTTTGATTGTCTATAGACTTTTGCACGCTACTGTAAGTATAAAATGAAAAATAAAAGATAATAAATAAAAGATTTTACCGAGGGTACTTACATAGTTGGAGCCTAGTGAACACGTGTGATTGTTTCGTTATGTTCAATTCAAAATTAGATTGAATCATTTTTTTATTTTAGTACATAATCAATTTACCACTTACTAGACACCTTAGAAATAGTTTATAATTTTTGTAACTTTTAGAAATAATTCAAGGTGTCAGCATCAGTTACTTTATTTGACTCATTCTTTACAGTTTCTGACTTAATAGACCTAATTTAATTACTGGTCTGGACACTGATAAATAATTTATCATAGGAAAAAGAATAACATGTTTTCAGAAAAAGTGACTTCTCTGTCCCAAAATTATGAAATCGCTGCAAGTTAATAATTGAGTTGCACTGGATCAAACATTCGAATTTTCAAAATGATTTTCTAAATAATTACTGTTTTTATAATTTTGAACATTTTTGAATGCTTCATCACAGATATAAGCGTGCATTAAACATTTAATAAGAGATAGTTGATGCTTCATAGAAAACAATTCCTGGTCTTTTAATGCTACTGGTCCATCAAAAAATAATTGAATGTCACATTATATCCTGACATTTCATCTGATAGTTGAAAATTAATTCTCGTAGCACATTCTATGTAAGGAACGGTCGAGGAAAACTGATACTTAGCCTGTCGGCCAATATTCATTGCAATCAATCTATTCGATTGAAAGGCGATATTCTCGATTATAAAAAACAACACCACCCGTTTTCCAAGATCTCTCGTTTATTACAGTCACTTAGATAAATAATCCATTGAAGCTTTATAATGAAATATTTGAATCTTCATTTTAGATCCTTCGTCTTTTTTATACCACAATAAGTAATTGTTTTTCAAAATACAGAATCTATTTTGCCATATATTATTTTATTGATATCAGATTGTTTTAATAAGAATCAATGTTTTCCTGTATGAAGATCGATATCAAATCCTCCACAATATGTATTGACTGACATTTAGAAAAAGTTTCAAATTCTAATTAATAATTCACAAATGACGAGAGTTTTCCTGAGAGTTGTCCAAAAGACAATTCTGATTGTAATGAAAATAAAAGTTTGAAAAGCCATGTTGGTGTTCTTAATTACAGTATTGGCACCATAAACACCATTCACAATAACAGCCGCCTGGCTTGAATTTTTGCCTTTATCGAATAAAAACTGTAAAATGTACCAAATATTTTATTTGTTGACTTCCATTTTTAATACCCTGTAACTCAGAACTGAATAAAGAAAAGCAAATTTTTTTGTGAAATTACTGTGAAATGTTACCTTGACAAAGAGTATAAATTTGAAATTGTTAGATCGATAAATAATGAATTAAAATAATTGATTAAAATAATGGATTAAAATAATAAATTACTTTTTCCCCAACCTAATATATATATATATATATATATATATATAAATAACAAACGCCATTTTAAAAGTTTTTTATTTCTCAAAACATGTTTCGCCATTACTGCATCATCAGTTGTGAAGTAAATTTCAAATTACAAGTCATTTATATGGCACATTGACTATTACGCAATTAATCTTTTTTTAATATTAAAAGATTTGAATATGATTGGATAATTCACTTTGAACATTTAAGCATGGTTTTAAATGCTTTATTAATAATGCCTCAGTGACTATCCTCTCATGATATGTGTCAAA
>MQRK01215754.1:17401-34359 GCA_001938485.1 Girardia tigrina
TTTAGTAGTATTATTATACTACTTATTATTATAAGTAGTATACCAAGATTTAATTTTATAATTTATAAATTTTATATTTTAATTTAGTCCATATAAAATTAAAATTAATTAATTTGAATATATTAGATCATTTTTAAGATGCAGAGATGCTAAAATCTCAAAATGTCAGGCAGAAGAAGCCTACATAAAAAATTTCAGAACGATCAAATGAGTAGAAGTGGTCTAAAAAAGCGTGTGAAAAGTGAAACATCACAAACAAACAGAAAGATAGACAGAACCCAAAGCAAGTTAAGTAAAACGTGGTAAAATGATGTAGATTCAAATAGTTCTAATGCAAGCAGTCATAGAAAAAATAATTTATAACATTCCCAGAGCCAGTTGAAGTCTTAAAAAAGTGTTACTTTTGCAATGGGTGTAATAAGTGAACTGAAAACTAAACCTATTTTTCAGAAAGAAAACAAAGAAATAACGAAGCTGTTTAATACGAAGCATTATATAAATCAATAAATTATGTTGCCCGACAATATTTAAAATTACATCAAAATATAAATTTTAAATCGTTTCTAGATTATTTCACAACCGAAAGTTTAAATGATTAAATCAAGATGCGAAAGTTTCGATTTTTTTACAAAATAATTGTAACCCTTACTTAATTAATTTCAAGTACATATATTTTTACCAGGAGCGTAGCCAGGAGTATTGAATAGAGGGGGCTGTCAGAATTTTAGAAGGCGCATTTTGTCATCATTTATTAAAACATTACTATTTTTTAAAAATCTACTCGAATACAATACTGATTAAGAATGAAACAAAGTTTACAATTTGATTTAATCAGTTTTTATGATAACATAACACAAGGTATGATCAGTATAATTGTTATTTCCGGTTTTTGTTTGAGTTAAATCTTTAGAGGAATTTTCCATTTTGATACAATTGGCTCGATTTAATTCAAAAGCTAGATATGCCAAATCGAACTGATGAGTGTCTTTGAAGCAGTCTTTGAAGCCTGTTGATTCGAGTTAACATGGAGAAAGTCGATTCGCACATAACCATGCTGCATTTGAAGGGTGTTACGCTGGCTAGTATTTTGTATGTTTCTTCAAACGTAACTCGTTCATATAATGTCTGACAGGATAACTACAAAACAAAAAGTACGCAGTGGGTCATAAGATACCAATAGAAGCACTTGAAACGCAATTTTACCTGGAAACGATCCAAATGAGCGTTTTTTATAAACACTTCTTAACCACTACGAACTCTTCCTTTATGGAGGTGATTATTCCAAGGGAAACGAATAGTTTTAATTTAAGGAAGTCCGGGTCATTTATTTATGATATCGCCATCAGTGGTTCATGATTATCATGAAATATTCGTTTAATCTCACTGCAAAAAATGTCTATCACCTCATATTATGCTGCTTGCAATGACTCACTGGTGTTTCCACGTGACTGTCCCGTTAATTGAGTGATGCCGTAATCACTTAAACTTTTCGTTTCAGTTTGTTGACACTTTGCATTACTACTGAATTGTTCTTCATTTTTTTCACAACAGCGAGTGAGATACTTGTAGTATCATTTTAAATGTTTTGTTGATTTGAGGTTCAATATCGCAGCAAATGTTAAGTTTATCAGAGGCATTGATAAGACCAATCTCTCGACTGCGGGTTTAAAATCTGCAGGTTCAAATAATCCTAATATAAATTTCATCATGATTAAAACAAAATGAAAATCGATATCGCTCAAAACTTTGATAATCCAACAGTGAAAGCCACGTCATTTCCACTGATAGTCGCTGAAGGTATTTGTTTTAATGTTTGAAGAATTTCAGCATAATTGCTATGTATGATACTTTTGGGTTATTTAACTTTAATTTAAATATTTGTTTTTGAATATAAATGTTTTATCTTTAATCTTTAATCTGACTCCAATTAATCAGTAGGGACTTCCAACATAAATATATAAACAATGAACACAAATTCTTTTATGAAACTTTATTTTCAGTAACACAAAATATCACACAGCTTATATTGTTAAAATCAACAGTATCAAATAAATGTATTCACAAACAGTTAATCGATGAGAGTTTATCAAATCACAGTTTATTAATATCGAAACTATAAATCTTCTAAACGGACGATAACCGTTAAATCAAATCCTTCTTCTCATATGCAGGATACTGAATTTAAATTTCAACTTTGATAATAAGAAAAAGAAAAGATTTATTAAACAATAATAAATTTTACTTCACTCCAAGCGAAACGCTTAATTATGGTTTCTTCTTTATTATTTAAACAGTATTAATTTTTTGGGAAATTATTACTGAATTGATTGTTGTTTATATACTAAATTTTAATAACCTTGAAAATTGATTGGTTAAAACATATCTCAAAATATTTACAAATATTTTTCATATTTTATTAAAATAACTATTGAAAATTATTGATTTTTACCAGAGAATTATTTTCTATTTTTTCTAAAAGAGTTTTAGTTAAAATTTTAATTTATATTCTTCGAAACCCCAGCAATACTGGTGATGTTCAAATGACCTTGTCATCGATGCTCCAATAATTGTGGAACTTTATCACTTCAATAAAGTACTACGATTCTAGGATGTGAGAGGAATTCATGTAGCAATACACATTGGTGGAAATACTAGTTCCCAATATGAACACAGAAAGTAGCTTTTACTATCAGAAGATGAAGCTTGTGATTGAAATAGTGAACATCTCGTATTTTCCTTTGAAGTTTAACCCTTATCTTTGTTTGGAAAACTCCTCATGATCCACTCATTACACCAGCGCCATCGTAGCATTTACTCAGCAGATAATTTTTATTCAGTTTGTTTTCTTTTAGCGTGGTCAGTGCTAAAGCTGTCAGGGACTTTGCATCCAAATTTACAGTATTTTTGATCTATTCCAATGATTTCTCATCCTTAACATATTGAATTCCCATTGCTATACTTTCTCGATTACATGCATCCTTTGTCCCGTCTTTTAACAAGGTGTACAATGGAACATCAGCTGTAATTATGTCATTCACAATATCTTTTCTGACTAACTCAGCCATCAATCGGATAATATCATTTTGTATTTCTGGAGACCAGTAGTTGACATTCTTTGGAAAGTGTTGATAGAACTCTACCAAATGGGTATTATTTTAAAGTGTAAATTTAAACAAGTTTCTAAGCAGAGAATGTTCTTCATTTTCATCAATAAAGTAGCGTCCTTGTAATGCCAGTTCATTCGTAACAAGAAATTGAATGATATCACAAAGGGATTGTAAATAGTATCTGTTATTTATCAGCACTTTGTCATTTAAAAGAGTTGTTACTGAAAGTCCTCTGTGTTTGCGCTGTGTTTCTTTATACCATAAACATCATAGCTCGTCAGTGTAAATCACTGGACTCATTTTTTGGGAATTTTCGCTTGTTTTCTTTAACTAGTAATCATTTCACTAATTTCTATTTATAAAATATATTTTTATTCTTAAATATTCATATAATTTTACAATAATTTTTTCATTTCGCTCATTATTTTAAATTATTAAGCTTTGAAATTTAATTTTACACTTCAAAATTTTAATTTAATTTAAATTTACACTTCAAAAGAATACCCATTTGGTAGAGTTCTATCAACACATTCCAAAGAATGTCAACTACTTGTCACCAGAAATACAAAATGATATTGAACTACAATTTTATCAAAATTATATTTATTTTAAATATGTAATTTGAATACTAATACCTAATTTTAACATATCCAATGTCATATTTATTTTTTTATATATTTAATACAAAACCTTTTTATTTAAAATTTTATATAAATTTTATTTTCAATTTTAATTTCTAATTTAAAATGGTTGTAATATATTTGATTTTAAATCTTCTTTTAATTAGATTATTAAATCTCGATCAGCGAAATGAAAATGAATTAATTACATCCACTGCTAACAATAATTTTATAATGAAAATATTATTCCCTACAGATGTCAAATTATTTTAATAATATTTTTTTCGAAATCTTAAAGATTTCATTTCTATAATATAAATTTATAAATTTATAGTTGGTTCCATTTGCATCGACAGCTATCAATTGTCATTTGAGAAAACAAAATATGTTCTTTACTATTCCATACTGTACAAGGCAACGGTTGACAATAAGTTATTCAATTGAGTGACAAAGGTTATTTTTGTGTTCTCAATTATAATTTTTATCAAATCTCCGTTATCTTGTAAAGTAAGACAGTGTATGATGTCTTTCCATTCCAAGATAAATGTCCCAATGTCATCAAATTGGATCCACAATAGAAAAATCAGATTGATAGCTAATCTAAACTGACCAGATTAAAACCCTCTCGATTGTTTTGAGTAAAGTATCTTGAAGAAAAGCATGTACAAAGTCTTATCTGAATGTTTAATCTTTCAGAAGAGCATTGATCAAAATCATGGTTAAGATCAGTATCCCTACTTTGCGAAGTATCATATGAATTCTCTAAACGATTGGATGCAAGCTTAGAGTCATATTGAGACTTTTTTGACTAAAACGTATTATTCGTTGTTATTATTGTTGTTTCTCCTTTTTATGAAGTTTGTTGATTAAAAGCGTTTAAAGCAACATCAGTACAGATGTTGCATTTATTTAACGGCATTCTATAATGAAAAGAGATTAAACAAGAATAAAAATCATAAACAACAGAACAGGATATTTGGATTTCCATGGAAACAATGATGCGCAGTTATATGTAAAGAGGATTAGTGTATCCCATTAAGTGAAACTGGATGTATTAAAATAATCAAATAAAATATTTAAATAATTAAATTAAATGATTTAAAAATGGAATATTGATGAAGCACAGAAATGTCTAAGAGAATTTAGAAAAAAAGTATAAATAAAGATGTTTTGAAATATGACAGAACAAAATGAAATAAAAATATTAACTTCATAATTTAAGGTAAAAATGTAAAGAAGTTCCCAGTTGTTGTATAGATACTAGCAGCTATGATATTAGAAATTAAAGTCTTTTTCAATTACAATATAAATTTTCAAACAGGTTAAAATTTTCAAAACAGTCACATTACCGAAATAAAAGTAGTGATTTCCGGACAAATTTTATGTGCTCTACACAAATATAATAGATCTACTAGTTTGTAATCACAAAAATTTTTTATCAAGAAATGTATGCCAATAGTGTTCATATGACACCGCTAATACCTGTAAGACATTTAGTCCTAGACTACTTTTTAGATTTCTTCGCTTGTGTTGGTTGTTTTATCTTTATTATGTATAATTAATTTTTTTAATTATTAACCCAACAAATTATTTTGATACGAACATCATCTACCTTCCCTCTTCTAACACAGGCAAATGGTTCGTATCGTACCCGATTAGGTTCATCTGGCGCAATGATTTACCAGTGAACAAAATCAAATACCTTCGGGTTCATCATAAACTAATTTTTATAAATATTCATCAATCTCCTATTTGGATGAAAAAATCTCTATTGTTGTCATGTTGCTTAATATTCTGTTGATTTCTTAAATTTTCTCAGAATAATATTTAAATATTTTAAAAGAATATAAATAAACTTAAAAAACATAAATGTTTATCAATTATCTGACATTGACATTAAAGGCTTAACAATGACAACAAAAAAGGTTGAGGTTGATGGAAGTTTGATTATAAGACTTTCTCACCGACAGTGACATTTAAGGTGTTCTATAGAGAACAATTTCTTTCGACTATCAGATCATCAATATACTCGGCAGGCACTATGAGCACCCGCCGGTAACTATCCACTGATCAGCTGTCTTCAATTCTCTTTCAAGATCTTTTTCTTATTCACTGCCAGATCGTTAATAATCCCGACAGGCACTATGAGCACCTGCCGGTAACTATCAACTGATCGTCTCCCAGCCATATATTTTCGCATACGTCCAATTTATATCTTTACTCCATCAATCTTAAAAAATTAAAATTAAAATCTTACAAAAACTGAAGATTGAAAAATTTATTAATTTGAAATCAAAAACTAGACAAAAGCTTTCTGAAAAAAATAACAAATTCAAACGAATTTATAGTAATTCATTTTTCCGAAATTTTCACATAAATCTCAATTGATTCATTTTGACTTTGTTGTAGATAGAAAACGGCAGGGGCTCAAAGTGCCTACCGAGACTGTTGACACAAAGTCCAGTGATCTTAAGTTTTACAATCAAAATTAAAATGATCATATTTTTCATTTCAGATCGACAAGGACAAAGATCAGATTGATGAAGTAAGTTTATTTATAACTAAATAAATAATCATTGATTTTGTAATTTCAGATTCCAAAGGTCAGATCAATAAAGTAAGTTTTTTCAATCAATTAATCTTAATAATTATATTTTTATTTCAGATCAAAGTCCAAAATCAATTAAGGTTAGTTTTAATTAATTAATATTATATTTATTTAATAATCATTTTATTTGATTATGGATCCCGAGAAAGTTTTCATCAGCCTCAGTGCCCCCTTAATGAATTAGCCTGATGTTGATTGTGAAATTTCTCGGTCCCGAAACTTGTTTCTTCTGTAACTGTTCGAGAGCATCTATAAATATTGTTCATTTGGAATGATCAGCATGAGAGGAGACCATTTTACATGGTATCTTTCGTTTCATTGTGATATCTTTGTGAAATCATCAATTACCATACCTCAGTGATCGTCTAAAGAAAAATATGGTAATAGAAAATTATAAAAAAATCTGTAGAAGCATATTGCAACCAAATTTCTGATATTACTTGATGATGTCTTCTGTTAGTCCTTTTTATGTTTTTAAAGGTTCATAGTCAAAGATATAACTGAAGAAAAGCATTGTAATCTTGTTATACATCCAGCAAAAATTTGTTGAACAAGTTTTTCAAATCATTGGACTGTTAAAACTCACACTTTAATATTTGTTTCACGGAGTGGAGGGAATTTTTCGTACAGGTATTGAAGTACTGATTTAATTTGGTCCATGGTTTTCTCGAATTTATTCATCAACTCTTTTTCTTGTGAAATGGTGCTAGAAGGCTTTTTGTACCTCTATCAAAGATAGATGCTGGATATTTTTCTGTTCGGCTGCTACAGTTTTCTTTGAGTACTTTCTGCAAGTAATACTGTTACGTAGCTCTGCTATCTAATTTACATATAAAACAACTGTATTTCACATTTACCTGTTACATTTTAATTTAAAGGGTGATGACAAAGTTAGCGTGGAAATTTACAAGTGCGTCAAAAAATAATAACTCTGCCAATAAATAAATTGGAAAAATGTTTACCTTTTTTGTAATCAGAAACAACCCGTAAAAATTTATAAAAATTTATTATTCTCTTAAAAAAAGCTCAACACACTAATTGAAACGTTACAAAAAGTACAACACACTACATAATTGAAAATGAACTCTAAAATTAGCAATACAAAGTAATAATAAAACTGCATTGATTTTCAGTTAGAAAGGGAGTCCCCGAGTTTTGATGGCATGGCGCAATTAGAAACAAAAGTAATGCAATTTTTTAGAAAAAAAAGAAATTTAAAAAAAAAAATAAAGACTCGAACCCAGAAAAACGCACCTTTGAAAATTTAACGACTCACAGTAAAAATTAGTACTAATTAGGCAGCGACGCAACTTCGAAAAACTACGAAACGAAACGACACAAAGCTAGATATTGGGGTAAAGTTATTTTACTTTATTTAATTGTTAATCACATTTTATTATTTAATTACGTTTTACCTTTTAATCATTTATTTGACTTAATTATTATTCTTTATACATGCAAACACATAACAATAAAATAAAATATCACAACCACACTAAATTTTGTTTCTGTGAAACAAATGGTAGCTACTTCTAAATCGCCCTTAAGATACAAAATATTCTTGTTATATTCCTTGGAATCCAATAGTTCCTTGAAGTGATGTTTATTTGAACATGGAAATAAGTTCATAAAATATGCTACTGGTATTAGCTTATATCAATAGAAACCTCATAATAGTACCACATTACACCAGAAAAAGAAGCAATATATTCTGGATCTGGGAATCATTTTATTGTCCAACATGATGTAGAACTGCTCCATTTGAAAAATTGATGATGTTATGACATGATTGTGGATAAAATGAACAGTGAAACATTGAAAATGAGCTACATGAAATATTTTTCGAAGGAAAGACAATAAAAGACTCATAATCATATTCATATTCAGAACATCAAAATGATAGAGATTATATTATTTTTAATTTACTACCTATTTTAGTATTGAACAGTACTTTATTGAACAATTAGAGACCAAAGGAAATATTTGCTAAAACATAAACATTTTGGGAAAAAAATTTTAAGGGACTGATTGCAGTCCATAGTGATATATTCTAGATAATATATATATATATATATATATATATATATATATATATATTTGTACCCTGATGTTTAGGAACATAACCAGTATGCTATGTTAATTTATCAAAATAATTCAGTAATTAAAAGATCAAATACTTAAATAAATATATTTGGTTAATAGTTACAGTTTTTTATATTAATTAAAATATAACTCAAATACAACTCAATATTTTTCACAAGTTAATTGTATTAAATAAATATCTTATTAGTAAGAACATCAAGGCCTAGTACCTGCTTAAATATTTTAATGTTTATTAACAGAATACAACGGCGTTCCAAAATCCAAAATAGACTGGTCAAAGTTTTGATTTAGTCGACAGCAGAAAGGAATCTTTAGCTTCTTCTGCAATTAAAGGATTTATAATTTGCCAATTATATTCTTTTGCCATGTAATTAGACAAGAAGATTGTAACCGGTGCAAATAGTCCTACTAGACTTCCAAAAATCATACAAGTTGTTCTAAATCCCATGATCTGTGTTAGTAAACCTGACAAAAGTGCCCCGAAAAAGTATCCTAAACAATTCGATGTGGTAAGTAGAGTAGCAGCTATACTTTCAGATTTTCTGTCAAATAAAATGTTACACATTTGAGACATTAAAGGAAATAAAAAGTATTCTACTAAACCAATCCCGAAAAATATAAATATCATATTTAAACACAAAAATGCCCATTTGACATGAAACGAAATGGTTAATATACTGAAACTTATTAAAAGTAATCCTACTAAAGGACATAAATACGACTGTTCCGATTTAAATTTATGAATAACAACAGAAACTAATTCCGAAATCCCGTAAATAATACCACCAAATATCCAAACTAAACCTTGTTCTTCCTTATTTGTGAAGAAGTTAATACTCATCCAGTGAGGAAGAACTGTTGACAATGCCGATGTTGTACCATTACAAATGGCCACCCCAAAACATATGATTAATACATAAGGATTTAACAAAATCTTAAATATATGGAAAAAATTTTTTTCCATCATAATTAAACGCGGTTTAATTTGTATGTTATTTTTAAACAACACATCTTCAACATGTTTTTTCCAACTTATAACATTAATTATACTTACTACTGAAAGAAACAAATGAATCGGAATGATGAATAGAAAAGTCGAATCATGTCCGTAATTCGAGTAGAGATACCCCCCAAAATACGGTCCACAACAAACTCCACAATAATAAAAAAAATTGGCAAAAGCCATAGCATTTGATTTACCGTTTCTTGTAATAAACGCTGATGATAGAAACGAATAGCAAGCTGTTAACGTAAAACTTGAAGAGACTCCTTCAATGATTCGTGAAATAATAAAATTAATACATCCATTAGAAAAAACATACATGATTAACGTAGCCCCATAAATCAACAATCCTAACACTATTACATATTCCGATCCTAATTTACTAATAAAATAACCAGCTAAAATATTAATCGGTAATCTCGTCAAAACTTTACTCGAAATAACGTAAGACGTTTCCATGAAGATCAAATGATTTTCTCCGCTTAAAATACTTGAAAAATTAGATGGTTTTTGTTCAGTATAATAACATTTTTGAGCTGATAAAATAGCCGGTACAATTGTAATAATGAATGTGTCCAAACAACCGCAAAACAACATAACCAGAGATGGGAATAAAAGAAACAAAACCCAAATCATGGAATTCACAATCTTCAAACACATGATTTGATTCTGAATTTCAATAAAACTTGAATGAAAGCCTTCGTCCAGAGACTCAAATTATCAAATCCATTTAAATCATCATATCCATATTAATATTAATCGAACGAAATTCGATTTTTAATTTACAAAAATTTAAATATTTTCAAAAACTTACTTGATAACAAAATGATATTTAATTTAATTAAAAAAGAATGAGACAAAGGTAGATTATATTTTTCATTGCTTTAATCAATAATGTGTTTCAAACGATGTTTTACTATCTTTTTTCAGTTAACCCGAATGGGGCCACCGTCCTTTTAAAAGAACACTGCTCAAATATTTTTTACATCAATTTGACGACTCAGCAACAGGCGGCATTAGGTGCAATAGTCTTTTAAAAAGGATACCCTATTACAAAAAGACCGCATGAAACAAAAAAACATTTTTTAATGTAGAACAAGTTATTTAGATATAATAAACAAGAATTAATATCAAAAATTCATTTTTTCTAAAGGAAATAGTTTCGACCCCATTAGGGTTAATAACAAAGTTTCAACAACTTATAGTGAATTCCACATTGACAATCTAAAATTAAATGACCAAGAAAAATTGAATAAAATTAAAATATTCCTCTTCAGTTGATAACAATCTAATTTATGAAAAAATAACTTCTCATCCTATGTAAAAACCAGCAAAACATACGCAAGACGATAGACACCTTATACGCGCTTATTTTTATTTTTGTTAATAGTAAAAATATAATAACAAAATAATAATGATTTCTAAAAATTTTTTTCCTTTCAAAAAACTTTTTCCAACGATATTGAATTATTTTAATTTTACTAAATTGCAATTAAATTTGAAATATGATTCATTTCTTTCATTACACAATTCGCTTTGAACATATAGTAGAAGTCAAACACGCTTACGAGACAAATATATTTAAAAGAAACACTAACATCGATTTCGGTGAATTAAAATGAATGAGAATAATTTCTCACATGCCCTCTTCGATTAAG
Source organism: Girardia tigrina (assembly GCA_001938485.1). Lineage (NCBI taxonomy): Eukaryota > Metazoa > Platyhelminthes > Tricladida > Dugesiidae > Girardia > Girardia tigrina. The sequence goes on from MQRK01215754.1 coordinate 28,501, forward strand.
GTACGTTCACTGCATCAGCAATGGGGGCAAGCCACTCAAAAATGCAACTCTTACACCACACCGCAAGCTACAAAGTTCGACCCTCGGCATTTAACTTGGCAATCACGGTAATTCACCAAAATCTAATTACGGCCCTTAGACCGCACCCTAATTCACCGAGTTCGGTCTGTACCCGAATTTCAACTCAGCTTCGACGGTAGTCAAAAAATCCTTTTGAGCCAGTCTCTCTCTCCTAGAACCCTCGCGCGATCTCCGGTATTACAGCCCCACCAGCAGAAGTTTCTTCACATTGTTTGAGAAGTGCAACTCGAAAAGGCCGTGCTTGAGCACCCTTGCCTCCCGGTTCAACTCATCCAGGTAGCTGCGACAGCCTACCTCTCTCTGCCCTTTGCAGTTCATTAGCACAGTATACACTTCTCTCACGCTGCGTTCCTAACAGATCAGACTACTCGCTCGTCCATCCAGTTTTCCACTCATCCGGCGCGTATATTTGACCGATATGCTCGAATATGAGTCCGCAATCAATCACCAGATTCAACGCAATCCACTTTGTTCACAACTCAATCCATTCCCAAATCCCCATGAGCCCTTCTTGATCACCCGTGTGTGCATGGGACCCGCCTTTTGATCGCTTGATAGTGCTCACAACCCGTCTTTCAATCGCCTGAGCGTTCAAGCGACCCTCCTCTTGATCACTTGCTCATCGTCTTTTTAAACGATGGTGTCCTGTACCGGCCAAAATCGTGCAGCTGAGAGCCCTCGATCTTATTTGTGCCCGTCTCATCCCTGAACACAATTCCCCCGATCTCTGTCGTCCATCCCGAGTGATTTTACTGTGCGCAATCGTAGTCCGAGTCCCAGCCAGTCAAGCATAGCGCCGTCAACGCCCCCTCCCCAACCAGCACGAATTTCCCTCGAGATCGTCTCCTAGAACAGAATATACTTGTCCTGGAACTCGAACCTCACATCCCTGTCTGCTCTGGCACAACACGGCGAGATGCATCCGCGATTAAACCCCACCGCCTAACGTATAGGCGTCCCAGACTGTATTCCATCCCTATCCTCGCCCTCAGACCGGCAACCACACTCCCGATCGCAATCATTACTTGTCTCAGGAAACTGATTGGACTAATTAGCATGCGGTTCTCTTCGAATCTCCAACTTTCGATCACCAATCGATCGGTGCCCGGTCGCTGAAATCGTTGCGATCTTTCGGGCCTCGACATTGGTCACCATACTTCCGACCGCCATCCTCACTCCCGCCAGAAATCGATATAACTGGCGTCCTTGCTGATTCTCCGAATTCAAAGGCGTCCCTCGTTTGTAATCGCGGCCACGAGTATAGTCGACAAAAATATATTAAAAAAACATTAACACTGGTGTCAGTGAATTAAAACAAACTGGAATAATATTGGGTTGAGGAATAAGTTCCCGTCGTTTTTTGAAAAATTAAAATTTTATTTTTTTAACAAAAGAGTTACTACAAATTAATCACAAATATAATCTCCGCCATTGTTCACGACTTCTTCCTAACGTTCAACGAGTTTTTCAATGCCTCTTTGGTAGAAATCGCCCGGTCTAACAATAGATGGTGTCGGAAATGCTCATTTTTGTCGACTTGACACTCCATTTCAATGGTCTAAAAATCGACAAAAATTAATCTGAATAAAAAAACAAAATACACCATTTTTTAGAGCAACACAATAGCTTTCAAATAACATGTAACATTACATCAAAAAATTTGATTTAAATATTAAATTGATTAAAAATTCAAAAAACGGCGGGAACTTATTCCTCAACCTAATATCTCAAAGAATATTTCAGTTAGATTCGAGAAATAATCCCATATCTTTTGGTGTGTGTATTTTTGACGAAACAAATAAGTAAATGTCGTTTAACGTAGTTTCATGATCGAAAAATACAAAAAATCACCAAAAAATGAAAAGAAATTTGTCTTTTGCCAGGGAAACCTCATTATCTAATCAACTATTATGACCAGATCTAGATTAATACCATGTCAAAAGATGTGCTCATCCACAAACACAAAATAGAGCCTTTTATAAAGCAAACAATGTAAAACATGATCAAAACTGTTGATTATAATGATATGCAGAGTTATTGTGGTTATTTAAATAATTTCTTATGTAGTAAAAGTCGATATTTTAGAAATTTTCTAGTATGTATTTGTCGAAATCTAACAAATGTGTTTTGCATAACTCTGAATTGTGTCTAAGCGGATTTTAGTCATATTATTTTCAATGCAAATAAATAATCAGTTCTCTAATATTGAGTGGCGTTATTTCATTAACCAGGGATTTTAGATAATTCTTCATTTAGATGTCTTCAACTTTTCTAAAATGTGTTCAGTGTTTTATATCGTGATATCGAAGCGTCATTTATTGAGTGAGACACATCTTTCAATCGATATACTGCATATTGCAAATATAATAATGAACTCATACTCACACAGAAGCATTCATCGATTCATAAGCTTGGGAGACATTGCCACCACAAATAGTTATGGGATGAACCAATAGAATATGTCAACGATGAGTGACCATGTAATCTTCTTTTGAATTTAGTAATGCAATTACCACACCGTGATGGCTTCTAAAGTTCCACTCGTTTGCACAGGAAAAATGCAACAGATATGGTTCTATATCCAAGCTGTTTAGTAGCCGGGTTAAAAGTCTAATTAACCAGTGTACTGTGTGGTACAGGACTTAGCTGACTGGTTGAGGCCAGAAAAACCATTTCAATTAAATTTTGGGAAAAATGCAAGTGTTCCATTTTTTAAACTAATATAAATAAAAAATCATTAAACATATTCAATTTTATTTTTCTATTTCATGGTTATTCATAATTATATACAATTTCATTCAATAATATATACAATTTGATTCAGAAATATATAAAATCTAATTCAATAAAATTCGAAATCTTATAAAAAATGAAAAATTCAAATTTACAATACTTGTCGTAAGGAGTCACAGTGCACACCCAGTTCTTATAATGCATCCATTCACCACTAAGCCGTCGTCTGAGTTTTACTTTTAATAATGGATTTATAATTGACTATTTTCCACCATAATGTCTTCACTTAATCCAATAGATGAATTTTTCAGCAGTGTAAAATCGAGGTTTAACATGGAAAGAGATATAATAGCAAATACTGTTGAAGTTCAGGAATATATGATGGTTCGGATAAAGACGGCAAAATTTTGTATATGTATATATGTATGTATATATATATATGATTCTATTCATTAAATAAATGAAAATAAGTTTTAAAGAATTTCGCCTTGTAAAAAAAATGTGTAAAAAAACTTGTAAATACAAGGCGAAATTCCGATTACAAAAATCAGTTTAGAGTTCTTTAAAAAAAACTAATATTTTTTTTATGGTTGTTTAAGTCAGGAATGACTTGGTGATGAAATTGTAGATTTGAAAATTTTAATAGAAAATACAGAATTTTTAAAAACAAAGATTTTCGAATAGATTTCCTTTAACAAAAATGATGGTGAAAATGTTTTTGATCATTTTCGCCAACGAAAAGATTATTTAAATTATATGTTCCGAAAGCCGATGAGATTTTCCGCGCACGTTGTACCGGACATAAAGAAAATGATTTTAATCGGTTAGGTTTTACAAACATCCAGATTCGTGAAAGTCCAACGGCCCTCTTTATGGCCAGAAATTAGATTGTTTCGATTCTTATTGTCGAAAGCCGCTTCCGAACGACGGCAAAATCTAGTCGGCTGTTATGATAGACATTTTTATCGAAACCGAAAGCCGTGCCATGTGGTGATGACGCGATGAAAAATAGTTGATTTGAAAGAAAAAAGTTACTTTGGTTTTTGAATATTGTCGAAATGTTTTAGATTTAAGTGGATTTAATCCCAAAAAGAGAAGGCTTTTAGATATGTATTTAAATGGATTATAGTTTTAATTAAAAACACATTTTGTATTATTTTTTCTAATGTTATTATTTTTTTTATGTAAATTGTATTATTAAATGTAAATGGTACATATTGTTGAATCAAATTGTATATATTTATGAATAACCCTGTGTGGTGCTGGCCATCGGATCGAGCACTGCAGCCGGCGCTCCTTTATTTTGCAGGCAGATTCTGCCCGATGAGAATGATCGGACAGTGCTGTCGAGCCACATGCACGATACCGGCGAGCATGACCAGCATTTCACCATCGGGTCGAGTGCTGCGGTATGAACTTGAACGGACCGATCTGATGATAAGTTCAAATCTCTGTCTTGTCAGACCAAGTGAGACGAAATATAAACGGAATTGTACGACGATTTATATTTCGAGTCCTAATTCATTTAATCGATTAAATTGACAAATCCGTCATAAGATTTATTTTGTATATTCAAATTTGCGTACATCAATATCATATTATTCAAACAAAATAATTTTTTTTAATCAATTTTTTACAAATGTTTTTCTTCTCGATCATTTGACCGAAGTATCACATTCTGTTATTAATTTCGACTGTTTATAATTATCCGTTTAATTATAATACTCTCCGTAGAATTTAGTATTAAATGTTTGTATTATACAGTCTAATTTTGTTTTATAGTTTTTATATTGCACATTAGTTTTTTTTCCCGCAACTGGGAGTTGAATAAAAACCTAGTGGTAAAATTTATCTTAATTATAAAATTAATGCATTAATAAACAATTTTTTTAAAATATTTGTTATATCTTATTTGGATATTACACAAAAAGGGAATTTTAAAATTTAATTATTATACAGTTCTTTTAGTTTTTAAAAAAATCATTCGTAGTTTTTGAACTTTATGTTATGTTTTGTTTTACATAATTATTTAATTTTTGTTAAAATTTTAATTTAAATTTTTTTATAAATTATTTGGCGAATTGAAAATTTCAACTAACTACTCATACAAATAATATCAAACTCTTAATTATTTTTTCAAATGCGACATTTGAAAGGAATGATAATTTCTGATCATGGATACATGACACAGATATTCGTGCTTTTTATATATTCATATCTTTTTAAATACTGGATTAGAAAATCATTTTTACGGTGTCGTAAATGCTTTTACATTCAATTTTCATATCAAATATTCTTCAAATAATAAGGTAATTGAATTTTAATTCTTTCAACTTTAGATAATTTTAATATCACTTATTTTGAAAATCATTTCTATAATTAAAGAAAAAATTCAAAAATTTAAATAAATCTACTATTTAAAATTAAATTATTTTATCAGTATTAATATTTCAATATTTTTTATTATTTAATTAAAAAAGTATTGATTTTTAAAATGGTATAAAATAAAATTTGAGAAGATAAAATGAAACATTTTCATTTTTAAATACTCAAACAAAGATTTTACTGAGAAAGATAGAGAGAGAAAATAATTTAGTCATGCAATAATTAATAAAAATATCCATTTAAATTTTAAAATAATTTAATTTATTTAATTCTAATTCATGATGCATGAATTTGTTGTATAGCTTTCTTTATTAATTTATAACATATTCGAATTTTTAAGTAATATGATTGGAAGAAAAAAGCAATTTTAAAATTAGGGACATTAAGAAAAACATTTATATTGAAAAAGTGCTTTGAATTACAAAATTAAAATGATCCGTAGTTTGTTTACACCTGAACAGTAGGAATTCATTGATTCTTTTCTTATTTTAATATAATTATTAATTATTATAATATAATAATATAATTAAAGAAAAGATGCAATTTATTTCTAAAGTAAAAATTATTCTCTTTTTAATTTTTAAATTATTGTAAATTTCGATCAGCAAAATGAAAATCGACTAATTCCAAATAATGCTTAAGCTCTTAATTATTTACGTT
>MQRK01215756.1:12291-23105 GCA_001938485.1 Girardia tigrina
TGCATCCTGGCGTCCTCGCTTGTTGGCAGGCATAACCGTGCGAAAGTGCACTCTGGCGCCTTCTTCAGTGTCAGGTGCAAATCAAAGGTATAAATACCAATGATTCCCAGCACGCAACCTACCCTTTTTTATTATTTTTAAAAGACGATCAAAATTTATTAGTAAGAACTTATTTATTCATTTTATTATTTTATTGTAAGAAACAAATTAATTGTATCAATGATTTTATTATTTTTATTATTATTTGATTATTTCATTATTTTATAATATTGTATAGATGATTATTGTTATCAAAAAATTCATTTAAAAATAAATTTTGTCATTCTATTATTTTGTCTTTTTCCCAATGAAAAGAGCAATAAAATTAAATCTTTAATTATTTAATTGTCGAAAATTACATTTAATAAAATTTTGTGTGTATGCAAAAAGGAAATCTATAGTCAATAGGAGATAGAATTAAAAGCTATCCAAAAATGTTTCAATAAATATCAAACTACGGATCTACATTGTAATTGTAATAAATGTGTGAGTTCTCTTAACGAGAACCATCCACTTATTATTCTCCATTATTATATAACTTTATTTAGTTATATTTAGAACCATATTTTTATTTTATTTCAATTAGACTTTTGATTCACATTTTTTAAACATTTTATATCAAATTTCTTCAATGTTTAATTTTTTATTAATGAATAAATATTTGTGTATTACTTCATTCATGGGTAAAGGTTGTTTGCTATAAGCTGGAAAAAGAGATAAATAATTTATTTTCTAAAAGATTAAAAATCATTTGCCATTTTATATTTCTACTACGTTCATAAATTTCTAGTCAAAAAATCCTTGGTAAATCATTCATTAATAATTGAATCTAATTTCATCAAACCGATTCTCAAATTTATTTTTCCTTACCAATTTGGGAATGATTAATCTAAAATTAGGAAAGAATTTTTTGTCAGATAATTGAAATATAAACCTATTCGTGAATTGATGCATATATAGCGATGGCATAGACTTTCAATGTCTCCATCCCTCCTGTTGTACCTAAATAATTCTCCTTTACTTTTTCCCTTTAGAAACACCTACGTAAGTCTTTTTATTAGTCACTACCGAAACAAACCCAACTTCGTCATATTTTTATTATCTTGAAATATGGGAATCAGGATGTGATGGGCTTTGATTGGAGTTCTTGATAAACAAATATATTTTACTATTTTCTGCAATAATTTTGAATTTAGTTAAAATTTGTTTATTAATTTAATAAATTATAACATTACTTCAAAGATTTAATTTATTTTTATTATTGTAACTTCTGTTGATCAATACTCTTTTTAGTCTTTTAGCCTGATTATTATTATTGTTGTTAGTTGCGTTGATATTGCTTTCAATGTTCATGATGATCAAAAAATTTGTATCTCATTCAAGTTTATCATTACCTGGATTCAAAATTTTATACAAATTAAAATTTGTGAAACCGAAATATGCACTAGATTGTGCAGATAATTTTATGGAAATTTATCATCGAAGTACAGTAAATGAAATGATAAAACCCAAAGTATTATCCAATTATATTAAAATATGCGATGGAAATGAATTTATATATCGACTTTTTACCAAGTCTTACAGGTCATCTATGAGAATATTTATTACAGATTTATCAAAAGTCAAACAACGTTTTTAGACTGCACCAACAATTGACAAGAGACTGATTAAATTCAAAGAAAGAAAACCTGAAACGATTACAATCAGACAAAGAATGGATAAAATCAATTCGGATGAAGTCGTTAAGCAATATTTTGGAAAGTTGATATTGGAAGATGAAATTTATGTATTTGAAAATTTTGAAAAACATTCTAAAAATCCGACCTATATTATTCCTTTAATGTGGGCGACAAAATTAATTGAAAAACCTTTTAAATCTGGCTATATGACATCGGAAAGAATTTATTTGCACTTTTTTCGGAGTAGTTTAGGAAGTCTGTCCGTTACAATGAATTCAATGTCCCTTTGCGTAAACTCAAGTTATTGTCATAATCGTTTATACCTTTCTAATAAGCGAGATATTCACTCAACAGTTGATCGAACATCAAGTTGTCCATCCCAGTCCATTCGAATCCAATTCCACCATGACGAAAATCACAAGAATTCTCGACACTTATTTACTGGTCTTTGGCATTTTCAAATTTCCAATTTATATGGGGTGGTTCAAAGTGGGTCTCAGTTTTATCAATCCATTCGGTAAAGAACAAAGTGACCTCCCATTAGACTCAATACTTGATTACAACTTGGAAGTTTCTGCATCAGTGTCTCGAGCGAATGATTTTATTTCCAAGAATATTTATGTGAGACTTTCAAAGGGTCTGACGATGATCGGTTTGTTTTTTTGAGCAATATAAATCAATAGTACCAACTGTCGATAAAAGGCTTGAAGGTGAAGTATCTCCATCGAGAAATTAGGTGGAAAGTCATCTGTTTTCACAATCGGATGTATCTGGTGATTACGAATCTAAACATTTGCAATTCGAAATGGCATAGAATCTATGAAATTATTTTTAAATGTTTCTTATTGTTCTTCATTAATGAACACTTTGTCGTATTTCTTTTTACTAGGTTCATAAAACATTCCTAACAATTTATAACTCCAGCTTACTTGCATGCTGAACACAGAGATCAATTTATGTAAAAAAAAATAAAAAAAAATATTTGTTGATGTAAGCACCCTAATTTGTTCTTATAATATATTGTAAAAATAAATTATACGAATTGGAAATATTTTCTGATTGAAATTCGGCGATTTGTACCGGTTCATCGGACTGTCTGTGATATTTGGTTGTATAGACGCTTTTATACAGATATATACAATTTACTTTCATTTATTTTTTTATATCTTTTGTAGAAATTTAAATAATTATATTTAAGAATCACTGATATCCTCTGGGACATCGAGTTTTGAAAACCATTGTATTTTACATTCTAGCAAAATAAGTAGTAAAATAAATTTTATTATAAAATTAATAGTGTTCATACAACATTAAACTATTAGGAAAAATTTCATAAAAGAAATAATTGGTGGTAGTTTTCTATTAAGTCTCCTATGTCGAAAGTTACCGCAACACAAAAACTTGGTCTTTCAGAATTGTAGAAAGGGGTCCGTTAAAATCCACAATCTTTTAAAGATGTTCTCTTTGCATTTGTAGAGTGTAGTACATTAAATATAATACATTGATCGCTTGAAAAGAGTACTATTTGGGGAGCTATTTATTAATTTGCTTTTTATTAAATCGTAGTAGTGTTCACTATTTAATAGAAATTTTTCATTTAATACTGAAATTCGAGTGTCACATTTTGACATCCGATTATAAATATTTTGCGTATCTTCAGTATTTACTTACTTCATTATTACAATAAGTGGATAATAACCAGTCGGACAGAGTCTTTAGAGAGACGGTGCAGGCGGCCCATAGTATGCACAGGGGCACGTGGGCTGACCGTCACTTGTGGCTCTAGGGTGCCTTTGTCTGAAGAAAAAAAAATGAATGAACTTAAAATAAGCGTAAATAAAGTTCACATCTACCCCTCCAGAAGCTGAGCTACCAGTCGGGTCACCCTCGGTACTGGTCAAGAACCCAAAGGCGCTCCAATGTGCACACAACTTGTTGATGTGAGCAAAGGAGGCGCGTTGGCTCCCCAAGTTTCAAGTGAAATTGATTGAGTTGTAACAGAGTTGCCGTTTAACTCAAAAAGCGGATGGGGGCTCCGAGTTTTCGAAAATGTTGTTTTAAAGGGGAGCACAACACACCTCATCAAGATAAACGCACACACAAGGACCTTTTTTGTTCGAATCGTCTATTTGCTAAATTTCATCGTCCTTTTGTTCAATTTTATCCTCTGAAATAGCTTCAAATCTATTTATTAGTTCACTTTCATCGTCATTGTCTGAATTCAAAAGTGGTGTATTTTCTTCACGTTTTGCTGCGTCATCAAGATAATCGCATACACAAAGCCCTTCTTGAATTGAAGTGTCTATTTGCTCACTTTCATCCTCATTTTCTTCAATAATTGTGTNNNNTCGTGGCTCAACCACAAAAATTATAGTATTTTCCATAGTTTAATGTACTGTATATCACGATTTTGTTTATATTATTATTGTTAACATATTGCAGATATTACAAAAATAAAAAAAAGGTGTACAATTTGAAAGCTATGTATCTTGGTTACGGTAACCCTGGTACTTGTGTTTAAAAGAACGGTAATATATATATATGATCAATTTTATGCTTCCTTGTACCTCTGCCTAGGCCTAAAATGGATATGCATTTTGTGTAAATTTTATGAATTGATACAATAACTTATACAAGAAGAATTATTCACCTATACAGAAGATTATTTTAAAGGTTATTCAAGTCTTTTACAAGGTAAAAATACGCATTTCAGATAAAAAATATTAAACCAAATGATTAGCGATACTATGTACATTTTTTAATTAAAGATCTTAAAGTGAACGTGACCTGCAAGTTAAATTTGGTAGCTAACGTAAAGGTCAAACACATTCAATAAACAGAAATAAAAACATTTAGCTAAGGAATCTTGGATTCATTGAAATTTCCTAATATTTTTGATTTCTAAGAGACGAAACATAATTTTCCATCAAGAACAGAGGTGCCCAACCTGTGGCAATATAGCCTCATGCGATCGAGTGAGGAACGTTGTGCGGCCGAGGAGAAGTGTATGAATTTAATCATTAAATTAAATTTTTAAACATTAAATTTTAATGTATAAAGCGGTCATATATCTCAAATGTTTGTGCAGTCTCAGGGATTATGGTAGGCAATAGCGTCTTGTCTGTGTGTGCGCCCACATATTGCGGTAAGCCGGCTACACATGGTCAATAATCGCTTGGAAATTCATGCGGCCGTAGTACAAGAAGACTTTTTGCTTTGTGGCCGTCAACGACAAAAAGTTTGCGCACCCCTGATCTAGAATTACAAGAATATCCATCGATGCTTATTAACTTACATCTCATGACTCACAATGTATCTGTCCAAAATTTGTTCTAACATTTCAGTAGTAAAGACTATTTTACTAGTTACATGGACGGGTCTGCATTATGTTTATATTATTAATACAATAATCTACCGTGATTTGAAGACCTAAAACATTTATAAGTTGAACATAAATTCTTATTTTTTTCTATCCAAACAACATTCTTTAATTGTCGTAAAAGAAAATTCTAAGTCTGAGATTAAATGATGATGCATTCCCTTTTTCATAAAGAAAACTTTTATATTTCCGTTTAGTTTTAATTCTTTGTTAAAATTTAATTCTGAAGAATGGAAATTTTCCTTTACAGATCTTAAGAATCTACCAGCATAAGACAAAAACTTGTACAAGCACTATTAATTTAAAGAATAATTTTTAAGCTATTTATTTTATATTTGTTCCATTGTTCATTTTATTTTTGAACTTTTAATTAAGCTATAAATTTGAGTTTATATTTGATAGGGTATTTATGCTTAACTGACGGCAGAATATAAAATGACCATAGTTTGTTATTAATTAACAAAAAGTAATCTAAAAATGAGCAATCAGATGTTTCAATTTTGCTTAGATCAACTAACTATTATGATTTATTGTTGTGAATATTATTACTATCATTAATAATATATATATATATATATATATATATTATTATATATATATATATAGTATTAAATTACAGAAATTATCAAAATCATTAGCAATTAATAAAAATACAAAATTTAAATTTTGTAAGGAATTCAAATTATATCATTTCTTAAAAACACAAAAATAATTCCAAAAATATTTTAAAAAAATCACTTTTAAAATTTATACTATAATTATTTAATAAGAATGAAAAAATTGTTTATTTTATTATTTATTTTACAAAATAATAACTTATTAAAATATAACAAAATTATATTTTAATATTTTTCTTATTAAAATATTTTTATTAAAATATAACAAAAAACTACAAAATTGAAACTATAATTTTAATGTTATTTAAAAACTTTTTTTGTTTTAAAAAATATTATTAAGGTGTTCACTAAATCGTATCAGCAGCAGCAAACAATTAAGAGTTCTTTCAATGTGATATTTAACTTAATTTTTTTATTTTTAATTATTAAAAAATGCCTTAATTGGATTTGCGACCCCCGAAATTTTGGAATTGAAAAAAATCCAGACGTACATTCAAAATATTTTTAATTCAATTAAAAATTTTTAAAATTAAGAAAAATTATCGAAAACTGTTAATTTGGTGTTGTTTTAATAATGAAAATTGTACAAAAGATTTAAAACGTAAATAAAGTGATTAAAAATATTGGAAACCATTCTAGTAACCAGAAGGCTACTGTTTCAAAAAGCGCAATTTTAAAACAAGTCGAGATGGACAACTCTCAGTTCTCGGAAATGCTTGAAGCAGTCGATAAATTGCTTTCTCACAGAGAAATTACCGAAGACGACATCAAGTCGCTTCAGGAGAGTATTTTCACAAATATCATTCCGCAATTTAACAAAGCGGTTATTTTGACCGATTTTCTCGGAGTTCCGATAAGATTTGTTTAATTTGATTAATAACGCTTTTATCGATAAAATCAAATTGAAATTATCGAACAGTCGGAGTCTGCGGGTGACACGTTTGAGTGAGGCGGACGTGATGATTTACGTGACCGATATCGGTGTTGCCGGTCACATCAACCATATTAAAAATAATTCCATGTATTTATAAAAAATAACCATTTACTATTAAAAATTTACAATAAAAATATACCAAAATTTAAACATCAAAGATTAAAAACAATTCTAATTAAAAATATTTAATATTGTGACAGTTTTGCTTTTCAAATTTTAACGTCTATGTGTTCTAGTGAATGATCAATAATGACTCGTAATATTTTATTTCAGAATGCGATTCGAAATTCGCAATCCAAATCGAAAATTCAGCTTTTAATTTAACTGTATCTCTATTTTGACACGACATCAAATATTCAAACTACTCTTTCGACTTGGATGTGTGTATTAGAGGGTTAATATGAGGGTGAAGATGACGGTATTTCCCTCCACTGTACGAATTTTGGCATACTGACAAACTATTTATAGAATATAAGCTTACAAACAAAATTCAGTTTTAGATTATTAAGAATATTTAGACAAGTCGCGTTTGAACTTTTATTATAATCACATTTAGACTCATTATGACTCTCAGAAAGTCTTTCATCGTTTGTCATCCTTCTAATTGGTTTTCTTATTTTCTGTTTTTAATCATGATTATTCGAACAATTTTTCTAAGTTATTTCTTAAAATATTTAACCTTTAAAAAATATTAATTTTACCATTTCTCAATAAATCACAAAATAATAAAAATGTTATCAAATTATTAAAAATGCATTTAATTTAAATTTTACTAAAAAATATTAAACTTAATTTTAAATGTGAAATTAAAAATTTGAACTTATTAAATGATTATTTTAATTATGTTCGAATAGTCAATCCTTTAAATTTAATAAAAAATACCAATTTCCATCTGGGTGGAGAATCCCCATTCTAAATTCAACATACTTAAATCAATATACATCCTTAATACATTTACACATTCAAACAATTTAAAATATTCCTCACAGATTTTACAGAAAAAAATTATTCAACTTTAATGTGACAAATAATTTTAAATTATCATGAACGCAATTTCAATTACCATTATAAAATCTTCTGTACATAATGTTTTATTTTCGTTATTTAACCATACGTTTAAATATTAAATTAATGATTTTATTCCATTTTTAAATTTTCGAGTTATTCTTAAATTTAACTTGAATTATAAAACAAATTTTTATTTTCTATTATTTTAGAAATTAAAATTATTTAGAAAGTAGTTCCACTTATAATAATTCTTTTTAACAAAATTCTTATTTTAAATATTTTTAATTTATAAAAATATTCAAAGATTTATGAATTTGCCAAATCCTAAAAAATATAAATGTGAATTAAGTTATTTTATTGTTTCCGGTGCATAAAATGGTGATAAATTCAAACAATTCATCACTAAGTTTCTATTGTTTTACTTTCAGGTTAAGCCAGATCAAAAAATTGTGATGGATAATTCTAGGTTTCATCACAAGTTAGATGTATTGAAACCTTTAAATGAAAGCCTTATATGCTATAAATTTCTTCCGGCTTACTCTCCACAGTTAAATCCAATAGAAAAATTCTTAAGTAGTCTGACGGCCAAAAATAAAGCCATTCGTTCTAGACCTCAATCTCTAACGGCAGTTAGAGATTAAATTTAAGCTATAATTAATGAAGAAATATCACCTTTACATCCATACTATAAAAGAATGAGAAACTTTCTTCATTTCGCTATGTCGTCTCAACCATTTATTTAATAAAATACATTAATATTATGTGATTTAAGTGTTCTATTTTAATTATTTTATTTGTAGTTGATATACTGTTTCAGATTTAATAACAAAAAAGTAAATGTTCTGACCAATGTTTTATAATTTGTAATCAAAAGTTTTATATTTCGGAATAACACTGTAATACTACTATTATTTTTGGTTTATATTAAATTAGAATAATAAAATTTAAAAAATACTTTTTACTCATTGTTTAATTTATGATTTATAATCAAATCTCAAAGCAAAATCTCAAAACATTAAGTTATTTCGCTTAGTTTGGAGTTAAAATTTTATCGATTAGTATATACTAATAATTTTCAAATGACATTAAATTTGAATTTAAGCAAATTATTTTTTGTGTAAGTTAATACAACTTATTTGACAAAATCCGAATACGAAAGTCAAAGATCAAGGTCCGCCAGGTATCATTAGACAAACTGCGATAACATAAATTTAAGACAATGTTTCGTGAGACTCCATGTCTATAGCAACGATAAATAAATATAAGTAGAAGAAAGTAATTAAAAATTTATTTATTATCAAATTATATTAATTTCAATTTAAATAAATTAAGATTTTTAGTAACAATACACAAATATTTATGTTGTTAGTTTGTAAAAAAGTTTCTATTTATAAAAAAATATTTCACTTAACATTCAACTTAAAAATTATAAAGTCTGACATATAACAAGAAATTATGAAATATATATTTTTAAAAGATTTTGGAAATAAGTGAAGAATATTATTAAATATTTAAACGCTCCATCAAGTTTGAGAAATTTTATTTAACTTTAAAATTATAAATTCTTTAAAAAAATTTTATAAATATAAGTGTTTACTTTATTTTATTAAATAAAAATTTTAAAGATATTAAAGTTTAATTTATTGTGTAATTTCGAAATAGAAAAGTTAGTTTTCTTTGTAAGTTTCAATAAAGGTATCAGTTAGACGAGAGATCATAAACATCATAGGTATTTGAATTTATAAGTTGCACTTAGCTTTATTCAATTATTCAATTTAAATCAGAAAATTCTTACAACAATAATATACGAGGGGTCTCCCAAAAGTTCATGGACTGAGAGAATATGGCGTGGTAACGTGTGTGTGCGACTGTAACACGCGGTGTGTGTGTACGATGGCATGAGGGGGCAACCAACCAATTGTAATTGAGGTAAACTCTCATTGGCTGCCGGTCGGCATGTGTGTGACATACGAATGTATTAATTTGTCATTTTTCTCTCTTGTAGTTAGTATGGAATAAATCTCAACGAGCAATCATCTATTTCCTCTGGAAGGAAGACACGCCCACTGCAGATATCGTGTACCGTTTACACCGCGACTTTGGTGATGCCGCTATTAAAAATAATTTTGCGTTTAATGTAACTGAAGCCTTTGTCTGCTGATATCCCATTATGGAAAATAAGACACCCATGTCATAGGCGTTTTTTATAAGTATTGGTTATCATCTGCCTTTAGAAGAAACTCGTCGATCACGTATTTCCAATATTTACCAAGAAGAAATGATTCATATTTGCAAAGTTATAGAAAATAAATCAATTTTCTTAGTTATTGATGAATCGGATGTATCTGGTAAAAATTTATGAACATTCTAATTGGTGCTTTGGATAAACCAAAAAAGACTAACATGTGTGAATGTTTTGCTTTTGAAAAGCATATTGATTATGGTGATGTGATTCGGACGATAAAAGATCTTTATTCCGTTTCTAGGGTGTGATCAACAAAATTTTTATCTTTTGCTAGGCGTTTTATATACAGCACCGTATATGAAATCAGCAGGTCGAATTTTGTGAATTCTTTATCCATATCTTTTTCATGTTACTTGTCTGGCGCATCTGCTTCACAAAGGTGCCATAAAAGTACGAAACTATCGATGCTTAAGAAGATTCTTACAAATGACAGAAATTACAAAAACAGAAATATAAAGGAATTTATCATTCTTTATTATGATTATTAATAAATTATGAGCAATGATAATTAATAAATTTGTTTTGAGTTGATTTTTTGAATTTATTTCAAAATTCAACTATAACAGCTGTTACATGTTAAATTTATTTCTTAAATAAAATATTTAACATGAAAAAATATAGATAATTATTTGTTTAAATAATATCTATTTTAAAAGTATTTGTTAGTGAAAAATAAATTTTAATAGATTTGTGATTCGTTGTTACAAGCTATCCGGGCAATGATAAGCGATTTAAAAATTATACTCGATCATTTGGAGAAAATTAATGGAAACGGCAGTTTTGAAATTTGGAAGAAAAGTTCCAGATGATTATGAAAATCCAGGGGATTTTGGATCCGGCCCCATATCTTCCTTTTTTGTTGACTGATGTTCCTTTAAATATATACATGGAATTGGATGAAAAGAAACAGAGC
>MQRK01215760.1:534-13294 GCA_001938485.1 Girardia tigrina
CCCGCCGCATTGCCGAGTTACCAATGACATTTTTATGTGAGATTGGAATCTCTCAGTTGCAACATTGCTGGGTACCATGATCTTGTCATGAATATCCTTGTGGATTCTGCTGATTGTGGCTAGCTTCAGCTGAAGGGCAGCGATCTACTCTGAAAGTAGTGCCAATTCTGTAACGTGAGGGCTTTTTCCGGTGCTCGGGTTCGAAGAGTGGCGAGCGTCAATGGTATATTTTATGATCATGCAGTAGAGTCGTATGTTGCGGCCGACTATATCCACGATTTGTCTTTTATTTAAGCGAGTTCAGCCAGTTGCAGGTTGTCCAACACAGTTAATATCGTCCTGGAATGTCCAGCAGTGCCTGCGAAAAAATATCTTCGCAACATCCGTTGGTCACAATCACTTGCGGCTAGAGCCAAGTTGATGTTATTCAGATCAGTAGTCATCTTCTGCAAGTTAAGTAGGCATCAAGTCCCCTGTGAGGGAAAATTCTGAATGTTGTAAGTGGAAGATTCAAAATGAACCAATTAATTATCAAATTATAATTGTAAAAAACATTTAATTTAATTATTATTATCATTGTAAAATTAATTCAAGGTCAAATTTTGTTTAAATTGACCCATTTAATCTTATTAGTTGATAACGAAATTTTTGAAATAAATTGTGTACGTGACTCGATTAATTCAAATTCGCGTTAATTCCCTTGATGCCGATAGGCTGCGGTGAACCCTTGCTCGACTCTCTATTTATCTAGCAACCGTCTCACTGGGGCACTTCAGTAGGCAGCAGCATTATCGGAAAAGAAACGTTTCGGCGGTTCAAATTCAGAACATATGCTATTTATATGCCAATCTATTTCCTCGGCGGATTCACTACGCAAATTTCTACAAATACAAAATCTTGTTGCTGAACCTACTATGGTCAGATACGCGACACCGTTGAAATAAGTCACATCATTATAAAGTTAGTACCACACCTTGTCAGTTGACAATTGCCAATGTCGATACTCAATTCGCGGGGCTGGACAGATCTTTGAACACTCAACACACTACTTGCTAACCTCCTTAACTTGATCCGACTTTATTGCATTAAACCCCTATTTTTCCCTCAACAGTTCACTCGTCCTATCGACTCCAAAGTGACAGATATCATGAATTTTCTTGATCTCATCAACACTTGGATACTGATTTACTTCTATGGCGTTTACTTCCACTTTCCTGTTTAACCATTGTTTTGGAATCCTGGTCAAACAATCTGCCATATTCAATTGAGATTTCACCAATTCCAGTTTTTCTTGATCTTTCAACTCTCTCATGATATCGAGTCTTCCGCGTACCAAATGTTCAGAAGACGTGCGGGTTCTTGGGTTGTGTGTATTCTAATTACTAATTATTATACTAATTCATCCCAGCCTATCTTGTATTTTGCGGTTAATCTCTGAATATAGACTCAAGGAACTCGTAACAATTCTGCAACTGGTACATGGCCTATCCACTCCCCCAAGATTCCATGTACTTCTCTTCTCGTTGCTTTCTCAAGCTCCCTAGTTACGAGCTCTTGGTCTCTTCTCCACTGTAAATTGCTTTTTACATTCAGTCCAAGCACCCTGACATCTTTGTCTAAGCCAATCCGTTCTATGGGTTTCTGATTCCAACCCAAACCGGCAAAAAATTCCTACTACATCCTCTGCATTACAAAGAACTTTCCGCAATGAACACGTCATCAATATACCCAGAAGCAGTTATCGTCTGCTCTTCCTTGATAATCGCTTCAACTATTCTTGACAAGACTTTTGGCGCAATGGATAGACCAAACCCTAACCTGGTCATCACATAGACGTCGCCATTCCACATAACCGCCTGATATTTCCACAAATTTGGAGCCACTCTTACTTTTAGGTAAGCCTTTTATAAATCCATTATAGCGCAGTTGGGTCGCAATTTTCTCCACTCCCATAATCGTCACATGCAACTGGCATAACTGCTGCCCGGATAGCTATGAATTTGTTCGTTAAGTAACCTTTAGTCTAATACCGGTCGTATTCGTGTCGTTTTGCCTTTTACTTGCCGCACTTATATCAACGGTATCATGTTACGAATCTTCTCATCTTTATCAGAACACCTTCGCTTATCCACTCATTCAC
This sequence comes from Girardia tigrina, assembly GCA_001938485.1. Lineage (NCBI taxonomy): Eukaryota > Metazoa > Platyhelminthes > Tricladida > Dugesiidae > Girardia > Girardia tigrina. The sequence continues at coordinate 2,675 of MQRK01215760.1, forward strand.
TTCACGTCTTCTGCGCGTGTCCGAGTCGATTACAACCATTACATCAAAATTTACTGTTGGTCGTCGCAATCACTTCTTGATGATGTTGATAAGGCGATATCTTTTTGGCCAAGTTCACCACACTCTTGAACGTGAATTTGACGTCCAATCTTGGCTGCACCTCTCTTTTTAATTGATCAAGTAAACTGTTAATAAATGTCATTGCACAAAACGCATCGATCGGATCCTGGTCCCAAACAACGGTCCGTATCAGCTGATTGATCTCGGCCGCCGACACGTCCAATCTGCCACCTGGGAGAATCTTCTTTTGACCAAGCAACAGCCAAGTGTCGAATCGCCCCAGACCAAACACTCGGCGCAACTCACTTTTGATTTCCTTGGCATTTCTCTGTTGATCCAGCGATAAGCCCTTCCACGTGTCGTAGACTTCTTTTTCCATTAACCCGTCTACCTCGATGGCAAAATCGAATCTGTCGATCCAACGTTCGATGTCCTCCCACCATCAAATTTCTTCAAATTACTGATTGCTTTCATTACCGCGATAGCTTGTAAAATAAAATGATTTTTTCGATTTACAGAAAACTATTTTATTCAAACAAATTAGATGATCCAATTAATTACAAAAAGTATTATTAAAAAAAATACTGTTTTATTTGTTATCTGTTTTTAATCCATTTATATTTTTACTAAACTAATCACATAAATTTATAAAGAATATTTTTAAATCAAAGTTAAAGTATTTAATTATCATTGTACTTAATTTTTAAAATTTTCAATTTGATTTCAGTTCAAAATTATTTTCAAAATCATTTAAATTTTGATTAATTACTTCCTCATAAAAATAATGAGGACTTTATTTAGAAATCGAATTTCAGAGATTGTCGTAATCTAAATTCGTACTTTCATAAATAATTCTTTCTTATGAAAAGCTTTTTGATAATGTGACACAGAAAACAAATAAATTCACAAACATTTATTAAAAAAGTGTTTAAAAAAGATTATACGGTACCTTGAAATAACATCGAGTAGCAAATTCAATACATAAATGATAAATTTCTCCAAATAAAGTTATACATCAAGTCAAAAGCTGTAGAAAACACATTAAATCTCGAATAATTTCATCGGGAAATTGTACACATCAAAACACACTGCAAAACATCGATCCACTAAAATATTACAATCTTCAACAGTTTGTCGAAAGTACTTCTTCCATCTCCAGTTCCATTTGATTCGCCAACGAACACAATTTCTTTCTACTTTCCGCCGGAAATTTCCGAAACCAACAGAGCATTTTATTCAAATTATCTCGGCACATTTTAATCGTCGTCTTCAAATCGACGACTGCATGAACCTCTTTCAACCATTTCTCGACACTCAATCGATGTTTCCTGCTATCCTCATGTCGAATTAGTTTACTGGACAATTTTTTCCACTCGCTGCAACCTCCAACTACGAAAACCGAACGCCAATTTTGCATGAACAATCGACAAGGGAAACAAAACACGGCATTACATCTCCGCGAATAAACGAGCCAATCGCGTCGATTTATCTCGCCATTCGCTAATTTTCTCACATAACTCCTGGCCGAGAATCGCCGATTGTTCGCGTCTCGGGGAAACTTCTCGTTTTCGATTTGAATCGGACCTGTCGCAATTACTTTCCATATGAATTGACGCGACATACACAACGGCCAGCGACCCGGGTCTTCGTACACGGCCTTGCGGACGATCATCGATTTCCCTACAGGTGTTTCCTTCTCGGGAATCGATTTTTTGGTTGTGTTACACATCGATTTTCGAGATGTTTTGAGATTTTTTTGTATAAGTCGATCGGAAAATCGTCGATTTTTGACTGGAGACGGTTCTCTGACGATCGATTGGCGAGTTGTTCGTCGCGTTGCGACTTGCGGTTCTTCTTTCAGTATTTCTTGAGGAATATCGAGAGATGTTTCGGTTCTTTCGGGGAGTAACGTCGAATTTTCGCTTTTTTCGGTCTTTAATTTGTCGTTTTTTTCATTGAAATTTTTTTCCGTCACTATTTCTTTGATAGAATCACAATCGATTCGATCGTTATCGATTTGATCATCCGAATTAATTTCGGCGTCGTTGTTTTCAATTTCGTCATTTTTGCAAATTTGATGGTCGAAGAATTCAAAATCGAGAAAATCGAAATTGACGAAAGCTTCGTTCTTGTTTAAAATTTTATCATTTGCCAAATTCACAAACACGTGCGTCATTTCAAATTGCATTGCAAATGTTTTCGATTACAGTAAAACAAACGGAATTAATTTGAGTGATTATTTTAGTTATCAAAAAAAATATTATCGTTAATTTAAATAGTTATAAAATTTTGAAAATTATCTTTTAGGGACAAAATAAAATACAATTATCTAATAAGTTATATAATAAATTAAATTATTGAATAATTATTTATAAAAACAAAATCACCATTAAATTTATCGAAAGTGAATAATTGCACAAAATTCAAATAGATAATTTTATTATATCAATAAATTCACAAATTGTACATCGATAATAAAGAATTCATTATATTAATACAGTGGTTTCTATCCTTTTTGTACTAGCGACCCCCTTTAAAAAAATTGGTGTCCCCCCTTTAAAAAATAAATTGTTTATTAATTTTTTGTGACACCTATTCGATTTTTTTGGTTTGTATTCGAAAATGATACTTTAGAAACAGCTGCATGCCCCCTTTGCAACAGTCTCTCGCCCACAGGTTGGAAACCACTGTTTTAATATATTGTTAAAGTATTGTTACAAATTTCTTAAATGAAAAAAACTATAACATTTCTTTATTTACAATGAAATTTTGCGGGATGAATTATCCTTACATAATATCAGCTGTTGATAATATATTTTGAAATATCAACGTAAAAACAACAAAGGTCACTCAATTTGATTAGATTGATAGTTTCAATAATTATGAGCTTCGACTTATGACCAGTAAATTCAATCTAAACTCTATAATTAATTCGATTTTTTTCTGTGTTTTGATTGAGAATCTTGAAACATTATTATTTCAGATTGAATATCTTAAGAATTTAGAGATATATTTAATATCAGTCATTCTTTGTATCTTCTCTCGCTTTACTAAATTTCAATCAATTCTTAAACGTTCTTTTATCAAAATAAGACTTAATAAATTCATCCTTTAAAATCTAATAACACTTAAATTCCCTTTTCAATAATGCAAATTCATTAGGGCTACTTAATTTGACTTTTCATACTCCCCAAGTTTCAATTTACCAATTTAGAAAATTAATAAAATTTTAATCGTAAAAAAATCAGAACCCTGAAATTTTAAATTCAATATAATCATATTTTAATTATATTTCATTACAAATTGGTATTTTATAATGCTTACAAACAAAGATCTTAGTATATTAAAGCTTGTAATATTACTTCAAGTGTTGAGTATAAAAAATATAAATGTTTAAAAATTAATATTGTTTTAATTAAATAGGTATAATAAAAATAAATTATTTACCTTCTTACCATAATAAATATAAAATATATATAAATAAACAAATTAAAATAAGTAATAAAGTAAATAAATAAAATTAAAATTGAAGCATGTCTATATCGATTAGAAAATGAATTATTTTAATAGATATATAAAAAGAAATAAAGTTAAAAAGATAGTATAAAAAGAAGAAAGATTTTAGAAAGAATCAGAACAAAAGCTTAAGAAGAAGGCGATTATAAATTACAAGAAAAGTTGATAAGAACCTTAATTATCTTTAATTAAGTATTTTAAAGTTCGACAAAGGAATTCGAAGTTCGACAAAGGAATTCGACATCTCGCATAAATTATCTCACGCAGAGATAATCGAATTCACGAGCGACTTATATATAAAGACGACGCGTAACCGTCATTAAATCATCCAAAGTCGAGATTGAAAAAATCATCATAATTCGAGATTCAATTGAACGGAAAGTCGTATAATCATTGTGATAAAGGTTCGAGCAAATTGAAATATATAAATTATATTTTTATATATAAAATTAAAAGGACAGAAGAAGTTTTCTTCTCCTTCTTACCTAATTTTTAAATTCTAAATAGGATAAGTTCTTTTTAAAATATTGTTTTAAACCTGTAAGATTGTACATAATAAATAAATCTTTTATAAATAATCTCTTGTTTTTATTTCGTTTTTGTGATAATCACGCTAATACACCAACACAAGAAAAGGTGAAGTGAAGAAAACTTTCGTCAAATAATTAACTTATAAATGTGGTGCACTTTATCAAGAGTATTGAAAACCCAATATTTATATATAAATATAAAAAATATATACAGCACTCTTTAATTTCTTTTAGGCAATGTTTAAAGTTTTCGCCATTTACTGCTCTTTCAAATATTACACTATAAATTATGCCATATTTGTTTTTTGCACACAGTACTGAAAACTTCCAGTCGCCTAAACAGTCAAATAGGGGGATTCCCCCCGTCGACATTTACCTCAATTGGACGAGTAACAACAGCAAAGCCAACTTCCTCAAAAATATAATTTTTTTATCATCATTAAGAACTTCTAATGCTCGAAAGTTTGCAGCATGTACTGTTCTGAGACAGAAGAAGTTCTGATAGATTTTTCCTTTGAAAATGCGGATCTTAGTTTCTCTTCATATTTTTCACCTACCGCTGCTTCATATTTTATTATGACATCCGGAGTTATATATGGTGTTACTAATTATATTTTCCTCTCCTCTGAAAATCCCATTATCTTCGCATACCTGTTAAAGCTCGTTATGAATGCCTCAACTTTTGTTTCTGATCCATCAAAAATCTCCGGGCATCTAATGTTCGGAATCACGTAGTCGTTTGTCACCATATTAAGAACACCAACATGGCTTTTCGAACTGTTATCATCAATGCATTTAGAATAGTCTTTTGGAAAACTCTCAGCAAAGCTTTCGTAATTCGACATCGTCCTAAATTGATAAATTTTAGTTAATGTTTTTTTTATAAACAACCATTCTAATAAATTTTTCGTTATTTTCAGATTTTATTTTTGATCTTCATTATATTTTATTTAAAAAATGATTTTATGTAAAGAAAGAATATTTATATAATTTGAAACTTAGTTAAAAGCTATTTACTTTATTTAAATTTTTAATATGAAAATTTGAAACGATTTAATATTTTTAAAGTTTTTTAAGTATCTTATGCTGTAATTTAAAATGCAAATTATACCCGAATAATTATTTATCGTGAACATCTAAAATATCAATTTTCCATCTGGGTGGGAGAAACACATTTCCAAATATTAGACTCAACATACAAAATTCAACAAACCAATTTCAACATATCAAATTTAAAATATTCCTCACAGCATATATCGGCAGAAGCGGTAAGGAAAGAATTTCCTATTGAAGAACTAATATCGATGGCACGCGCGCTGCTCCGCATCAGCAAGCAGGAGATAAAAGACGCGACGACAATGGCGTCATTGTTGGTAGTCGATGATAACGGACCGTGGAACAGTGGACCGTCAAACGTGGCCGCGGCGGCGAAAAAATACAAAAATGGCGTAAATCGAGCGTATCACTCGAAATACAACAGGTGGGGCCGCGGGCTGTGGAACCGAAAGGAGGACGAAGAATCGGATCAATCCATCATCAAGGGCAAGCAAACGCAGTGCTTCATGTGTGATTCATGAAGACCACCTTTGTGCTGAATGCCAACGTCACCAGCAGCATCTGGGAAAAGATTAGCAGGCCCTCACCATTGCACGGGTTACATCGCGCATCTGCCCATAGTCGAAGTCCGAGTCGAGGGAGAGCACTGGTGGATACCGGGTGCTCAGCGTCAATGACCAACCAGCGGTTGTTTCCGGATAATCACGTGGAACTAGTATCTGAGAAGCTCCAGTGTTCGGTCCGATAATGATTAAATTCAGTGCCTGGCTGGACGTCAGCGTATCAAGGCGCCAGATGCGGTATTGGCCCTTGCTCGCTCGAAACCTCAGTGGAATAGGCGCGGAGATGCTGCTGGGAAGGGACATGATTGCCATGTTGGGACGTGCCCATCTCAGGAAAAGCGAAGCAGAACCAACGTTTGGTCCGGGTGGATCAACTGGTTCCAATCAAAGGCCAGGCTTGGGAGAAATAGACCGGAAGGATCCGACGGTGACAGTACTTTCGCTACCCGTCGGAGCGGTGACGGTTGATTCAAAGCAGCAGAGGGCCGCCATTCGGGGGGGAAAAATAAGAATTTCTGACAGATTTTACCACAGATTTTGACGGTCAATTCTGGACGATGCAATGGAACTGGAAGGAAAGGCGAGCCACTCCAATGCACAACAGCGTGGTAGAGAGCATCAAGCCTAAGTAAATTAGGAGTTAAAAGAGTGGAAATCAAATGGGTGGTTAGTGTAATGCGAGAGTCCACAGCGACCGTCACTTCCCATAATGGCGCTCGTGCAACAGGCGAAGGAGAAGGTCCGGTCGGTCCTCGACTACCAGAACTGAATGATTAAATCTTCAGCCACACCGCGGAGAGTCTAGTGTATGCAGAGAAACTATGGAATTGGCGCCGCATGGGACACAAATTAGCGATAGTGGACTTACGGCGTGCGTACCTACAGATCAAGTTGGATCAATTATTGTGCACTGATGCATGTATTGGGATCCGACCCATTGGTGCAAGCCAACACCGATGCATACTACGATGACATCGTGGAAAACACCGCAAACGTCTCGAGATGCACCTCCTGTCTGTGCTGAAGAAATAAAGTCTGGAAGCAAAGCCCCCAGTAGCCATTGGCGATGGTTGCGTCTTAGGACAGGCAGTAAAAGCGGGAGCGGACGGCTTAGCCTTCCTGCTGGCGACGTGGGCATTCAGCACAAAGGTGGTCTTCATGAATCACACATTTGAAATAATTTTTTTGAAATAAATGAATTCAAAGTGTCATTTTAAAATCAAAAAAATCAAGAACTAAATAGTTATATTAACTATGATAAAATTTCGTAAGTTTAAATTGTTTTAATTGTCAGAAAGTACAAAAAATTCAAATGGATTATTAATACTATATTTATTTTTATTATACCGGTTTGAGATTTATGGTGTAAATAGTTCCTCAAAAGTAAAAACAATAAATTTAAATAAATATTTTTTAAATAATTCATATTCAATTTATTTAATTTAATTATTTTATTTAAATTACTAAATTTATTTGTTATTATTAAATTGTTAAACTGTAAACAGTTTATTTTTATTTTGATTACTATTTAATTTAAATTTTGAAGAAACAATCATTTTAAATAAAGTAATACAAAATATATTAAGCAAAACATTTTTTCTTCAAATTTCGTGCTTAAAAGCAGAGAAAAATTGATTTATAGCAAGCCTTGACGCTTTAAATCATCATATATTCTTTTCGGGATTACGTTCCCCTGGTTATCCTCAAACTCTGTTTCATCTACTCTGAACTGTAATTCTGTTTTCGTTGCATTCATTTTTGACCAGAGTGCTATCGCTTCGTTGATCTTGGTAATGTTTGTGAATTGGGGAGTATTTGGTATACCGAGACAACGCATCCCATGTGCGTGACGCCACTCGGAGAAGTGTTGTTGAAAAGCTTTTGGGCCTCGATACGTTTCATTGCCGCAAATCTCGCACGTGTAATACATATTCAATCCATGTAGCTTGTACAACCAGTAAGGAATAGGCTAAAATAATTGATATGATAATAAAATTAATTGATTTAATTAATTTATTCATGTTGTAAAATGTGATTAAAAAATAGACATTTATTTTTTATCAATAAAATAATTAAAAATATAAAGTAATAATAATTAATTCAAAACATACTTTCCCATCCCAATCAAGCGGTAAATTTTTTGGATTATAAATTGCCGTGCTTTCATTTGTTTCATCAACCTCATTTGTTATTTCAAGCTCCTCTTCACTTTCTTCTTCATCCTCCATCTCGGCAATCGTCCGAGCTTGTTTTCTTTGCACATTTTCTATGGTCATCGCAAGCTCTTCCTTCACGACCTCCAAATTATAGTAAACTTGTGCTTCTAACCACGCAACCTCCCTTTTGTCCTGCTTTATATTAGCTCTTCGATTTATATTCTTCGCCCGGAAGTTCTTCGATTTCTGTAATTCTTCATTCGTCTTTCCTTTTGTGTTCCATAATCTCAGTGCACGTTCGTCCAACGTACCACCGCATTTTATTTGTAAGGCCTTCAATGCCGATTTTAATCGATCACAGCCGAGAGGTCTGAGATCTTCCCAAGAATTAAATGCTGATAAGTCCAGATGAGCATTCGATTGACTTGACAAAGCAGAAGCAGTCTCTCTCTGCCATCCTTTAAATCGTCCCTCTTCCCATTGTTTATTGAAATCTAGTTCGAATTGTTCTCTTTCCTCGCGATTTGTGAATTCGAGCATCGGTTTTGCTCGGGAAATAAAGTCGTACAAATAATCGCACAATTGATTCAAATAAGAGGTGTACGATGCGTTTTTCTTATCATTTGGGAATTCCGATAATTTATCAATCGTGCTAAGATATGTAACGTAACTCATCGGCTTCATCGACTAAAAAATAAACATTTTTTTAAATAATTATTTATTAATATTTTAACCTTTATCGCATCTAAATTGATATAAGTATAATAACATTGGTGTAGGTCAAGAAATTTTCCATATCCCTCTTCATCAGTGAAATCAATTATGTTCGCTGACGCCTCATCAGGGTTGTCATGAACCTTAGAAATGTTGTCATACTCAATTGATAGAGGAATGACGACATCGTCTGGATTTCTTTTATGGTAGTCTTTTATGGCTGCTAACCGTTCATAAAATTCTATGAATTCGTTAGGTGCTGACATTGACTGAATTTCTGTTTTTCTCAAACTAATTTTAAATTTTAATTGATTTATAAAAAAAATTGATTTTTACCCTAAGTTATCTTCATAGCATTCTTTCAAAGAATTAGTAACTTCTACGTAACGCTTTAGATAAAAAAGAACATTAAAATATTTTAAAAAAGGTAATTTAATTACCATGTACATATCGTACTTCCTTCTATTGGAGTTTATTACTTCTTTATGCTGAAAATAAAAGGATATTTAAAGTTGAAATTAATACTAAACTGTTACATTTCGACCCTGAAATTGAAGTTCTTTTGTGAAGCAATCGGTTATTCTTTCTCTTTCTTCATGATAACGTCTGGTTTCTTCCAAAAACATTTTTTGTACAAAAAATTTAAACAATTTATACAATTATTAAAACAAATTTATTTTGAATGTTCTTGTTGTAGAATACATTTTTGCAAAAATATTAATTCACATAAATCCACTAATTGTTTCGTTTATAAAAAAACTACTTCAATTTAGAATTATAAATATAGAGTATCGGTATTAAATCGCAGTACATAACTAACTTCGGATTTGTAACTGTGTGGAATTTCCTTTGTTTGTGAATTGATTTGGAATTGTGTCTCCTACCCTACTGGTACTTTGATTCTTATTAAATGTACATGAAACTGATTTAATTTAAGTTTAATTATTTTCGTAAAAAAAATCAAATTTATGTTGAATTTTGTAATAATTTTTATTGATCATTTCATTTAATATTAATTATAAAGTTTTCATTTTAAATTGAGATGTTTATATTGGCTTTATATTTTGTTTTTTGATTAAAATTTGTTATTCATTTGAAATTATTTTCGTTACGAAATGTATCAAAAAATCAAATATATTTTGTAAATCTGACAACTTTTTAGTTTTTTATTTTTTTATGTTGATTTTTTTTAGTCATTTTTGTATTGTATATAAAAAATTTTGTAATTTATTTTCTTGATTTAATTTTGCTTCTTTATGTTTCAATTTATTATTTAAAATTTCGAATTTTGAAGATTTAACATTTTTAATGTTATTATTTCATAAGTTTTCATATCGTGTTTTTTTAATTGCTAATTTGGACATTCTTTTGGATAGTATTATTCATTCTCTTTGAAATCTTTTGTATTTTTATTTGACTAAATTGTTCGTACACTTCTTGTCGATGAGAAATAAGATTTATCAAAATGAAACACCAATTTACATATTGTTCCACTTGTCCGATAATTTGCAAGAGTTTTTAATTTTCACACACTATTTTTTAAACAAAGTATTTTTTTTAATTGTCATTTTTGTCATCACATCACGTACTTGCTAAACCTTCCACCACTCTTCGATCTCTCTGTGTGAACGATTCTCGGTATCATCCATCATATCATCATTTGATAGCTCTGCTTGCTCGCGGTCACCAATTCATCTGCACATACCGAAACTCCTTCAATAATCACATTTTTCGGCGTGGGTGTTGCGTGCCTCAGATAAACAACATGTTATTGAGATCCAGTCTAATTCGATTGATGTTCCGTAGTCAATTCGTTACATGACCCCTCTTTTCCGCCGAGTATTACATCGTGCTCCGCGTATTTTTACATAAACCTCATCACCTGTTTATTTGGAATTTTGTCTTTCCTACCCAGAAACCTGATCAGTATTTTAATTCTTGTTATCTGAAAGTACGAAATGTTAGTAAGAAATAGTAGCTATATATAAATATATATATATATATATATATATATATATATATATA
>MQRK01215760.1:15147-37731 GCA_001938485.1 Girardia tigrina
CATTTTCAATTGGAATTAACTTCGCAATAAATTGACTTTCGTCAATGATTAGATTGAATATCAAAATGATATTTTTTTTAAAAAATTTAAAACGCTCAGTGTCAAGGTCAAAGTGTATAAGTATTTTTTTTGTTCACAAATCTATTTCATAGTTCGATTTCATAGAAATTTGCATTTAAAAAGTCTGCTACAACGCTGATTATCTAAAAATAAACCAGACAATGAAAGGTGCACAGTGACTTTCTGAACGCACTGTATATAGGTAAGGTCATATTCATAACTAATTCATTACCCCAAGCATTTTATTTAATTTGGATAAATGGTTAAATATTAACTCTCTTAAAAGAAAAGCTGACCAAGACAAGGAATCAGAAGCCAGTACTTCAGCAGCTAATGCCAATATAACGAGGGACGACTGTTCAGAGATATTAACCCATATGCAAAGAAAAAACGTACTGCACCCATAAGGAAGTACAATTCGGAATATCTTGTGTATGGATTTATGTATATTGGGTTAGAAAATGCACCTTTCCCCCAGTGTTTGATTTGCTACGAGAAACTTTCAAACCATTTCATGATACCTTCGCTCCTATTACGACATTTATAACCCAAGCATGGCGATGTAAAAGACAAACCTTGGATTATTTTCAGCGCAAACTATTAGATTTTGCATCAAATAAACAACAAATAAACCAATTCAGCAGAATTAATATGAAAACGACCGATGCATCATATAAAGTTAGTTTAAGAATTACCAAAGCAGGCAAATCTCATACAATTGGGGAGTCTTTGATACTACCAGAAGCTACGAATATGGTACATTCAATTCTAGGAGAAAAGCAGCGATACAATTAAAAGTTATCCCCTTATCAAACAATACCGTATCTCGACGCATTTCAGACATGGCTTCAAATATTAAGGAACAGTTAATCGAAAAGGTAAAGGCTAGCACATATTATTCATTGCAATTGGATGAAAGTACTAATGTGAGCAACCTGGCTCAGCTTCGTTTATTTATAAGATTTGAAGACGAAGGATCTGTCAAAGAAGAATTTTTATTTTGCAAAGCCTTGTTGGACCGAACTACTTCGAATGATATTTTTACAAAGCTTGATTGTTTTATAAAATACCATAATTTTAATTGGACTAAATGTGTTGGTGTTTGCTTGGATGGTGCTCGTACAATGACAGGAAAATACAACGGAGTTGTTACCCAAATAAAAAAAGTAGCCCCTAAGGCAAGATTTTTACATGGCAGCATTCATCGGAGGCTCTTGCCACAAAAATGCCAGTGGATGTATCGTCAGTGTTAAATGAAATAGTGAAGGGGGTGAATTACTTAAAATCCAGAGCTATGAACTCAAGACTATTTTCAATTTTATGTGATGAAATGGGAAGCGAGCATCGTCAACTTTTGCTTCATACTGAAATAAGATGGCTGTCTCGAAGGAATGTACTAAAACGCCTTTTTGAGTTACGTTCAGAAGTTCAAATTTTTATCTTGAATTGCAATCACGAATTAAGTAATCGCTTCACAGTTGAAGTATGGCTTCCTAGGTTAGCTTACTGGGCAGACATATTTAGCCGTCTCAATGACATCAACATAAGTTTACAGGGTGCACGTACTAAGATATTCCTTGTTCATGACAAAGTAAAGAGTTTTATAAAAAAACTTGCCTTCTTCATGAATGAAATTGAAGGAGAGCAAAATCTCTCTGTATTTCCTTCTTAGGAAACATTTTTGGTTGCAAATGAAATACCATTAAATATGGCGTTGATGGAAAATATAAAAAAGCATTGCATGCAGTTAATTCTAGAATTTAAAAAATATTTTCTACAAGATCTTTCGGCAGAATTTTGGATTAGGGATCCATTTGCTGTCGAAGCCGAAATTTACCAGATTCACTTAATCTGCGAGAAAAGGAAGAACTGATCGAGCTCTCATATGATAGCAGTCTCTCCCAAGAACTGGAAAAAATGGTTTTGGCTGAATTTTGGATGACAAGTCGAACTGAATATCCACTCATTTCTGACAAAGCTGTAAAATTTCTATTACCATTCAGTACGACTTATTTATGCGAATCGGGATTTTTGTCAATGTTTTATATAAAAAATAAGTTTAGAAATAAATTGAATATTGAGCCGGATTTACGGTTAAAATTGAGTCATATCAATCCTGAAATTGAAAAACTGTGTATGTATGGACAAGTACATTCTTCACACTAATAAATTTTTCAATAAATTTCTAATCACTTTCTTCATATTAACAAAGATAAATATTTCTCTATTGTTTCTTACGAGTATTATTATTATTTTTTTTATTAGCATCCAAAGGTTAAAAAACAATGTGCTACATCCATTGAGCTTAGTAGTCATAAGTGCTACGCGAAAAAAAAGTTTGGGAACCCCTGAATTAGAAGGATGCAAATGTATCAAAGCTTTGACAAAGATTGTATTGAGTATCAACTTGTAAGACTAATTAAAATATTGAAATTCATATTAGTGTTCTTAATATTATTAAAAACCTGTTGATTTCTATAGAATCAATCACTTACCAGATAAATCGTAATAACAAGGTAGTGATTCAATGTGAGATAAAAAGGTTACTAAGCTAACCTAACAAGTTAGTTAGGTGAACTAAGTAATTTACAATAAGGAAATAATGAATAAGTATCAAAATTAACTATATTGTTTACTAACAATAACAGAATAATAATAACCGTTACGAAATAATGAATAGTTACTTCTATTGAATGATATAAATTGATCGAGATTTTCAACAATGATTGTCTTTTTGAAATCAAAAATTAAATTCGTTCTAGATCGTCGTTGAAATATATTGGTGAGTAAGGTTTATTGTAAACCGCGAACAATTCACCATAAGATTATGCTGCAAATAATGTTTTTTATCACGATATAACTATTTGATAACGTTCCTTATTCTTGACTATCAGGAAATATTAGTTGTTGATTTGGATTGTTGTTCTGGTTCAAAACAATGACTGGATATATGATCGATGTGGAAGTCCGATTTGCTAACATACGATTGTCTGATGCGAGCCTCAAAATTTTCGTATTGTCAATTTATAATTTCTGGCAATCAATATTTTTATTGATTGCATTTTCTTTTCATGTTAAATAATAATAATGTACTTTTACATTTTTACTTTTACTGACAAATTGCACAAGAAAATCAAAGTCAAACGTTTTGCTCTTTCGCAATTTTCGAAGAGAACTGCAAAATATCCACCTCAAATCAACCAATCATCCCAATCATTGGGAACACAGAAAACAAAAACACAAGATGATTCGCTCTGCACCAAAAATGTGTCGCGGCCGCACACTCACACTGGCCCAGAACAGTGGCGTCATTAATCAAGACACAAACAACAAACAATAACATGACAAATACACAAATATACCAATTTCAATATACACAAACACAATATGCGACACTATGGTGTTTTGAAGTAGTGGGTATACTACAATTTCAAATCAATTTAATTATTAAAAAATGATTTAAAGCTCAATTTTATTATTTTCAAAAATTATATACTTTTTAAATTATAATTTACTTCCATTTTATTACGATAATTGATTTCAAAATTTTATTTAAAATACTGTTAAAAATTGGAAATTTAAAAATTTAGTTTTAAAGATATTTACTTGTTTTAAATGAATTATTATAGTTTATTCAAATTCTTTTATATTCTTAATGAAATCTCTAACAAACCACTGTTTCAACACGAATGATAAATTACTTTATATTTTCATATAATAATGACAATAACAACTACAGTTGGCCCCCATTTCTCGGGACAAAATTTCAGAATTTTATCCAGTTTATTTTGCTTCTCCTGTTAAAGAATTTTTATTATAACGACTTATTAAATTAAACTTTTAAAATATAATACTTTAAATTTATATTTTTCTTTGAAAACATAAAATATTTTTAAAAATTATTAAATGAAAATATACCAAAAGTTAATTATTGAATTACATTAAAAATTAATTTTTGATTTTAGGAGTTTACAGCAGAAAACTGCACGGGCCTTAATATATCAGCCCGAGTCCCTCCGAACCTGTAATAAAAAAGCCGACCCAACCCGAACCCAACGATTGAAACAATATGATAACTTTACCCCACCCGACCGGCTATTCTTTAAACCCGAACCCGATATTTACCCGATAAAAATTTTTATAGGTTATTTATAAAAATTAAAAAATAAATATATTAAACAGAATTCATTTCCTTGAACCTCATGAGGCTCATCCACAGATTCAGTATAACATCAATTATAAAAAATTGTATTTCGAAAAATAAAAATCGTATTTCAGAAATTAAAAATCGTATTTCTAAAATTAACAATTGTATCTGAAAAAATAAATTTTGTATAGTAATTTTGGGTATTAAAGCACGTTCAGCATTGACAGCCCCTAATAGAAAACAATTAATTTATAATGTTTAAAAATTAGTTTACTAAAATGTATATCCATTATAAATTTTGTATAATTTAATTTTAGACATAATTTTTTTTAAATAAAAAATCTAAATATTTGAGTGTATTAAAGGAAAAAAAGGAACAGATTTTGAATTTTTTAAAAATTTTATATAATATTTTATTAAGATATCTATTTATTTATATAAAGCTTTTAAGTTACTATAACAATAATCTTTGACAAATCAGTTATTTTAAAATTAAAACAATCTTTAAAATATCCAATAATTTTATATTGTTGGTTCAGTTCAAAACCCAAACATTTTAATAATTAAAAAACTTTAAACAAAATTTTTTGCATCTACTTACTCGAACTCGACCCAAAACCCAGACCCGAGCCCGAATATTCTTCTGAAAAATTTTTAAATTTGCCCGAACCCGGCCCGAGCGCTTTTGCCGAGCCCATGTAGGTCTCTGGTTTACAGTTGATTAATAAATTAAAACAAGTTAGATAATAATTTAACATGAAGTTTTTTGTTTTATACTTAATAACAAAAATAATTTAATTATGATTAAATTTGTAAATAAATCAGCGTGATGATAAGATTGAAATCAAAACAAACTATTTTTACAAAATGTATATAAAAATGATTTTTTAATTTTTTTTCCGATGATTTTATATAAAATATATCTTATTGATCATTATAAATTTTGGCTTTCAAAAAGTTATCCTATTTATTTCGGTTGTCCCGTCCCGTTAAGTTTTTATTGGAATTTTGTCCTGAGAAATGGGAACCTACTGTGATAAAATATATCATCTTTTCGAAAATAAGTGATATTGATACTCCTCTGTCGCTTACAATTTAATGATTGTTTATCTTAATTATTTTCACAATTTAATTTTATTTTGCGAGTATTTTTTTCAATTTTATTTTTATTTAAACTGTACTCATTTTCATACTCTTCTCTCCGAGAAAATAAAACTCTGGAGCATAAATTATTAAATAAAAATTTGAAACGATTTAATTTCCCATAATCATCTTCTTTACTACTCTCACAGGCCATCTTTTATTATTATCACCCGATTCTAAAAACCATATCAAATCTCCCTCTTTCAGATCTCGCTTTTCTTTTAACCATTTACTTTTGTTCCTCCATTCGATGATGAATTCCCTTTTCCATCTGTTCCAAAATTGAATAGTTAGATTCTGCACGTGTTTCCATCTGGAATTTACATTTACTTTTTCTGATCCTGTCATAGAATCACATTTTCCTTGATAACCAGCAATGATGAAATTATTTGGCGTAAGTATCGGACTGTCTCTAGGATCTTCCATGGATCTCGTCAACGGTCTATAATTAACGATCCCCATTATTTCTATTAAGATTGTTTCCAATTCCTCATCAGTAACTTCAGCCATACCGAGTATGGTGTATAATGCGTTTTTGATTGTTTTCACCATAGACTCAAAAATTCCTCCAAAATGAGGTGCCCTCCGAGGATTAAAGATCCATCTAATTTCTCCACCATTTAATACCTTTAAGGCCTTATAAGTATCTTGTTTAATCTCTACAATTTTGCCATTTATTCCTCGGAAGTTCCTCCGTTATCCGAAATTATCATCGAAGGTAAATTATCTGGCAATAAATCTTTTAAGCTCTTATAAGATAATCAGTTTCCAGCTTTTTTGTTATCTCCAAATGTTATCTCCAAGCAAATCGTGTGATTGCAGAAGACGGACTGTTGAGAAGCAATAGCAGGATAGTGAAATCTGAGTATCTTCCTTGGGATTTACGATATCCAATTATATTATCAATAAAAGTGTGATAACAAATATGATAATAGAGAATATTCACCAAGACTTTCAATATTGCGCTGGTGTAAATCAACAATATTGCAAATTATTCGAATGATTTTGGTTCCCAAAAATGCGAAAAACTATAAAAAATTACCAAAAACTTGTGAAGTTTGTTCGAGAAGAAATGCGAAAGGAATCTGCCAACAAATGGGAGAAATTCCAGAGTTCCGTCTTTGAGAACCGTTGAAAGCGTTCGATAAAATCTGAATTGATTTCGCTGGTCCGATCCTTACGAAACAAGGACAGAGAAGATCGAAGGAGAAGAGATATATTTGTGTAATTACTTGCCTTCAATGTAGAGGCAAGTAATGAAGGCAAGTAATTAAACAAATATATCTCTTCTCCTTCGCTCTTCTCTGTCCTTGTTTCGTAAGGATCGAACCAGCGAAATCAATTCAGATTTTATCGAACGCTTTCAGCGGTTCTCGAAGACGGAAAACTGGAATTTCTCCCATTTGTTGGCAGATTCCTTTCGCATTTCTTCTCGAACAAACTTCAAAAGTTTTTGGTAATTTTTTATAGTTTTTCGCATTTTTGGGAACCAAAATCATTTGAATAATTTGCAATATTATTGATTTACACCAGCGCAATATTGAAAGTCTTAGTGAATATGCTCTATTATCATATTTGTTATCACACTTTTATTGATAATATAATTGGATATCGTAAATCCCAAGGAAGATACTCAGATTTCACTATCCTGCTGTTGCTTCTCAACAGTCCGTCTTCTGCAATCATAGGATTTGCTTTTAATAATGAGTCCTTTGCTTTAAGTGTTTTTCCAGTCTTTTCCTGCGATTTAAACAATTCATGTTGATCTTCCTTTATTATTTCTTTTTCTGCTAATTCAAACTCCCTTTTTTATGATTATTTTCAGCTTCTTCAACTCTATCCATCATATGTGTCTCGGATATTCATTTCAAGACCAATTTTCTCCAATTCGAATGATGATTATTAGCCACTGAATTCTCGGAATCATTTTTCTCACCAATATGCACTGTGTTCGAGACACCACCTTTTTTTCACTAACCACACTTCCGTTTTTAACTCTTTTGGTCTTTCTGGCCAATTTTCTTCCTGAAGTTGAAAGAAATTCGGGTCCTTCCACCATTTTTGCATTTCTGAAAGTTGTGTCCCCGAGCACCATCTAGAAAGAATATCGGCCGGATTTTCCTTTGATAGCACGTATCTCCATTGATTTCCTCTTGTAAATTCCTGAATATAACCAATTCGATTGGCAATAAATGTAATAAAATTTTTCCCGTATCTTGTCACCCAATAAAATACATCCATGCTGTCATTTCAAAAAACGATTTCATACATGGTTATACCCAAGGCACTGACTAATTTTCTCGCCAACTTTACTCCGACTACCGCAACCATTAATCACAATCGTGGAATCGAAACTGTTTTTGTTGGACATACTTTTCCTTTCGCTGCTATTATATTGGTATTATCATCATTCTTTTCAATCTCTCTGATGTAATTAACTGCTCCTTAATCATCCTTAGAAGTATCAAAAAAGATATGGATTTGAATTTTTCCTCCTTTTTCAATTAAAGTTCTTTTGACACGAATTTTATCTAGATTCTTTTGTTGTTCAACCCAATTCTGGGTTCTTATTTTTAACGGTTCTAAAATTTTGACGTCCCAATCAGTCCCATTCATCCAAATTTTTTGTATTAATATTTTTCCCAGCATTAGATATGCTGTTAGGAAACCAAGTGGGTCGTAAACCTTGGCCAATGCGCTTAAAATCTGACGCTTTGTACACCATTCCGCTACTTCTTCTCTAGCATTGAAAGAAAATTCATCTCGTTCTGGGTCCCATATTAAACCCAACGTTTTAGTAACTTTTTCATCCTCATTTAGCATTTGATATACCTTTGCTTTGTCTCCTTTTGGAATGATGTTTCTCAGACTTTGTAAATTCTCAGACACACTTCTAAGCATCCATCCCAGCTTGCTTCCACAACCATTTTAAGTCTTTATACATTTTTACTGCTTGTTCTTCTGTCTCAACTGATATCAAACTGTCATCCATATACGTTGATTCCAAAATTTCTTTTGCCGCTTCTGGCAATGATGCCATATGTCTTTCCGCGTTTATTTTACTAATTAATTGTGCCAAAAATGGTGAAGCATTAATTTCAAACACTAACATATTAAATTCGTATTTCACTAACTCGTTATTCTTTCTCCACAAAAATCGCATATACCGTCTATCTGTTTCTTTAATGTTTATCTGTAGAAACATCTCTTCAATATCGCACGTTAAAGCAATATTGAATCTTCGAAATCTAAGTAAAATCTCAAACAGGTCTGTTTGTAATTTCGGTCCTTGATAAATCTTGTCGTTTAAACAAATTCCTTGCCATTTAGCGGCTGCATCGAAAACTATTCAAACTTTGGTGGTTTCTTTCTGTCTTCTTACTACTGGGAAATGCGGAAGACGCCACTCATCATTTTGTTACTTCATGTATATAATATCCCTTACTGGCATATTCTTTTACTTTATTATCGTATTCATTCTTCAGATCGACGTTCCAGTCAAGTCTTCTCAGCAGAAGATTTAGTCTTTTCTCAGCTGACCTTTGGTTGTTCTGGGGCTTCCAATTTACCTCCTTCCATGGAATTCCTACTTTGAATCGTTCTCCATCCTAGCTTACATTTTTGATACAGTGATCTAATAATTCGTTCTCTTTCACAGTCATTCCATTATCAACTCGATCGAGTACATCTTCTAATTTCCACAATCTTTGTAAATCATTTACCGTCTCTTGCTCCCTAGTAAAGAAGCATCTTGAAAAATTGATCCTTTTATAATTTTCATTTTTCCGGAACCTTTCCGACACAAGTCCACCCGAGAGGTGTTAGTTGAGCTATCGGTTCATTTGGTAATACTTTCACTTCTTTTATTGAATATTGTAAGTTTAGGTAGTCAGCTCCTAATATGGAATCGACTCGATAATTTCTATTAATATTTTTAAATTGAATACCAGTTAAATGTGACCATTTTCCTATTATTTTTTTCCCAATTGCAAACCTTTAAATCACCTGTTACATTTTAAACTACAAAGAGATTCAGCCTTTGATTCAAACGCCCGTCTATAGATTGCAGTCTAACGTTAACCTTTTTGCTTTTAATGATTTGACACCATTCATAACTTGAATATCGATATATTGATTTTTTTCTTCTATGTTTAATTCATCGGCAACATTCATATTAATGAAAGAATTAGTACTGGTATCGTCCAGCAGAAGGTTTACCGTGAGTTTGGTTCCTTTATTTATAAGGTAAACAGGAAGGGTACTTAATGAAAGACAGGTTTCATCTATCTTTGATAGATCAGCTAAAAACGTACCTCCTTTCGGAATTTGGGAGAATTCTCCTTCAGTAGTTCTAACTTTCTTATCTTCTTTCTCTTCTATTTTTGAATTTTGATCAGGATTCGAGTCATTTGTCTTCATATGAAAGTTTCTACAATTATTTCTATATTTACAATTGCCGGATTCGAAATATTTACATTTGATTGGACTTTCTTCCTTTGTAAGATCGTGTATGTATCTACACGCATTTCCTCTTTTGCAGAAACCCTTTTGGAAATCTCAACATGGTGCTCTTTTAATTTCTCTTTTCGATCCAACTGGTTTTCTTTCTTCTTTTTTATAGAAGAATTTTTCTTTAGAAAGTTCTCTAATATTCTGATTTCGCTGTTTGGGATTGAATATACTGATACCATGAACGGCTTCTGCAGTGGTCCACGTTATTTCTACCTCATTTGTTAGCCAATCCTTTAAAACTGATAATTTCTGAGGTTTTCCTTCAGAAAGGCGAGTTCTCTCCCAACGCTGGACTAGAGATTTTTTTTAATTTTGACGTCAATGGGATGTGTAATAATCCTCCTTCAATCTCCACTTCCTTGTCATTATTCTCTGATCTAAAAATAATATCTTCCAGCAATCCTACAAAATATTCTAGGTCCTTTAAATTATTTGCGCTCACTGAAAAGAACTCATTTATTTCTCTCATTAAATTGGCGTATTGCCTCTGAGTACCTCCATATCGTTTGTCCAATTTGGCCAATATCGTTTTGAAGGATTCTTGAGTTATGTAGATATTTTTGATCAATGTCTTTGGTTCGCCAATAAGGCATTGATCCAACATTATTTACTTCGCAATATCTGACATCTTTGAGGAATCGATATGCCTCGAAAGTTCTCTTCCATTTTTCATACTCACCCACATTTCCAGAAAATTTGGGTAAGGTTAACAGTTGGAATTTTATGGGAATTCTATCTTCCACCATCTGAACTCGTTCTTCTTCTTTGATCTGTTTATGATTGATGTTGCATCTCTGCTTTGCAGCTGCCAGCACCTCCCAGAGAAATGATCCTCTGAACTCGCATGATCCCTTTGTTGGGTCGCAATATACGTATCGGCATCAAATCCTCCTGGCTTCACGATGTATCCGGTGGTGTTAAGTGTTTCAACGGTTTCTAGCTTCATAAGCTCATCATTATTTTTATTGGTTCGTAGAGCATCTCCAGGATGATCAGAGACATCCCCACCAATCTGTTTGGAAGTTGCAGTATTTCCACTACCTTCAATGATCACAGTGTCTGTCGATTCTTTTGAATCATTATTCGACGTCTGCAAAAATTGCTTAATGAGAGAAATTCTGTAGAAATAATTCCCCCAGAATATTTCTTCCTTGATTTTTTTCTGTACAAGTCTAAATCTCATTTCCGATAGTTTTTCATCTTCTTTCAGCAACAATATCGCCACTGGAGAATACAATTCATAATTAAACTCAAAGTCCGAGCCAGCAGTCAGGTTCCTAGTGAAGTTTCTCTCGTCCTGAGATACAGAAAAAATCTGTGCCTTCAATCCCGCCTCGTCTTTTTCGTCAGTAGACTTTAGAGCATTGATCCACGGTAAACACGCCTCATCGCTCCGTTTTTCCATCGTTTTTTTCCTCTTTGAACCTGGCTTGTTCGCTCACGAAACTTGAGATTATATTACCATGTTTGATTATGCTCATATCTGTCACATTTTGTTTAATGTGCTTAACGTGTTTCGCGGCTAAAGTTGTCGCCGACTTGTCCACTTCCAGTAATTAACTTCCCCAATCTGTCGCCCGGTTGGAATTCGGCGAATTAAACGGTGCGTTACCACTCTCACTAATTTCACCACTATTCTCATTTATAGCACTTTGTTTCGACAAACTTTCATCCGATGATAATTTATCTTTCGATAAATACGTCTACATTTTCAGATTTGACAACATTAAATGATTTAAAACGCATCTCTTTAATTCGAAAAATCCGAATCGCGCTCTGTTACCAAAATAGTTAACCATTTTAAAATTTTTATTGCTCGATCTCACAGTAAACATTTTTAGTTTCAAATTTTTATCCATAACAATTTGTATTTCATTATTAGGAATTATACTTTCTTTTAATTTAATTTGAGACGGTTTTAAATCATATAAATAATTTTCAAAATTATTTTTAATCGGATTTTATTCAAATGGTTCATTTAATTCTTGTTGATCCGAAAAGACATTCATCGGAACAGGTGATCGTTGTTATTGAAATTTATAATTATCCGTCAAAATACCTAAAACTCAAAAAAATCTATTTATTTTTCAATTTTCGTAAGACAATTGATGCAGTTAAACAAACTGCAATTTGATCAAATTTTTAAATTTTTTTAAGTAAAAGAAATTCATTTAATATACAAATATTAAAGACTAACAGGAAATTTTGAAGAATAAAATCTAACACAATGTTTTATAATAAGTTAATATTCAATAATTGATTTTTAAGTCATCTTAAGAAATCAATATATACACAAATGTTAATAATTAATTGATTCATTAATTTGAATCTTCCAAAGACGAATATCTCTTCTCGGAATGACAATAAAACTCGGATCTTTTTTACTTTGTACGATATAGTTTTCTGTGGCTAAGGTAAAGTCGGCTAACTGTTATACACATACATTAAATTTCCACGAAAGGTTGAATTGTAATATTCCTCTATTTAATTTATCGATTTTTTTATATATAATTAGTAATCCATTCTATAATTTATTATCTACAGATATAATGCGGGGGAGTAAAAAATAAAAAAAAGTATTCTTAGGGGGAAATCTTAGTTGTTTCTGTCTTTCTTAGTTTGATTCGTTGGCTTTTCTTTCGATCTTTAACCGAGATAGAATTTCTTTACAGATTTGATTGATATTTCTTCATAAAAAACCGGAATACAAACTCATTATAGAAAACAAAAGAAAAATACATCAAAATCACTTAATAATATTGTCTTTGGCAAAAGTATTGCCTTACATAGATTGAAAGACGAGATGGTAACAACAAAAATGGATAGATAATACTGGAGGAAGGAGTATTACAATTATTATTAATAATAGTACTTGTTCGTAAAAACACAGAGAAGTTTTGCAAACTCTTATCAAATTGAAAATAAGAACAAAATGTTTATAAAAAAGAATTTCTCATTTTTTTAAAAGTCAAAAACAGTTTTTTTAACACTTGAAGAAATATTTAATTTGCTCAACTTATTAAAAATTGTCTAAATGGTTTAAAAATATTTTATTGGTTTTGAAAAATTAAGGAAAACCATTTAAAATATATATAATGTTTTTTAAGGAATGATAAGTCTTTTTCTAAAAAATAGTAGAGGTTATAACAATGGTTTTATATATATGAAAAAGCATAAAATACTTCTAAAATATATTAAATATCATTTAAAAATCGATAAAGTAATAATACCTATTGCAAAATTTATTAATTCAACTATTAATCCGCGTTTCTGTCATCGAGGTTTTTAACACATGGTATTTTTGACCTCGGCTCTTCATCCGCGGTGTCTTTTCTGCAGCGTTTTATACCGTAACCTTTTGTCGAATTATTTTCAGTAGGAACTTCAATTGGCATACTATTTGGAGCTTCTTCACCATAGACTTTGCTCATGACTGGTTTACAAATATTCTCTAGTTCTTTCATTTGATTCTCGAATTCCTCCTTTGAAGCACATTGATTCTTGTCCAACCAAGCAATAATCTCACTGCATTTGTCACTAACAATTTTTTTATCTTCAGCAGAAAGTTTGCTACTTAATTTTTTGTCTTCCATCCCTGATTTTACTTGGAAAGCATAACTTTCCAAAGAACTTTTAGACGAAATTCTTTCTTTTTGATCTTCATCTTCCTTCTTGTATTTCTCAGCTTCGTTAACCATTCTTTCAATATCTTCTTTCGACAATCGACCTTTATCATTGGTAATCGTAATTTTGTTTTCTTTTCCAGATCCCTTTTCAACAGCTGACACATTCAAAATTCCATTAGCATCGATATCAAAAGTAACTTCAATTTGAGGAACCCCTCTTGGTGCTAGTGGAATACCGGAAAGTTCAAATTTACCCAACAAGTTGTTGTCTTTAGTCATCGCTCTTTCTCCTTCAAATACTTGAATCAGAACTTCCGGTTGATTATCCGAATATGTGGAGAAAGTTTGAGTTTGTTTTTTTGGAATAGTTGAGTTTCGTTTAATCAAAGCTGTCATCACTCCGCCGGCAGTTTCGATACCCAAACTCAATGGCGCTACATCTAGCAATAACAAATCTTGAACTACATCGCTTTTGTCTCCAGATAAAATTGCTGCTTGAACTGCCGCTCCGTACGCTACGGCTTCGTCTGGATTGATCGATTTATTCAATTCTTTTCCATTGAAGAAGTCCTGCAATAACTTTTGGACTTTTGGAATTCTAGTTGATCCTCCGACTAAAACTATTTCATGGATTGATTGTTTATCCATCTTTGCATCTCTCAAAGATTTTTCCACTGGATCAAGAGTTGATCGAAATAAATCGGCACACAATTCTTCAAATCGAGCACGAGTGATTGAAGTATAGAAATCAATGCCTTCAAACAACGAATCTACTTCAATGCTAGCTTGTGCACTTGATGATAAAGTTCTCTTTGCTCGTTCACAAGCCGTTCTTAATCTTCGTACAGCTCTCTTGTTATTACTAATATCTTTCTTATGTTTTCGTTGGATCTCCTGCATAAAATGATCAACCAGACGGTTATCAAAATCTTCTCCTCCTAAATGAGTATCACCAGCTGTTGACTTTACTTCAAAGATTCCGTCATCAATTGACAAAATAGAAACATCAAAAGTTCCTCCTCCCAAATCGAAAATTAAAACATTTCTTTCATTGCTGTCTTTCTTATCCAAACCGTAAGCGATGGCTGCTGCTGTCGGTTCATTGATGATTCGTAAAACATTCAAACCAGCAATCGAACCAGCGTCTTTGGTCGCTTGACGTTGGGAATCATTAAAGTAAGCTGGAACTGTTATCACTGAATTTTTCACTTCTTTTCCAAGATAAGACTCAGCCGTTTCTTTCATTTTCAACAACACCATTGAAGAAATTTCTTCAGGGAAAAATGTTTTTCTTTCTCCTTTGAATTCTACTTCAATTTTCGGTCGTGAACTGACATTTATGACTTTATATGAAAAGTGTTTCATATCTGATTGGACTGAAGGATCGTCGAATTTTCGTCCGATTAATCGTTTAACACCAAAAACAGTATTTGTTGGGTTCAAAGCAGCTTGATTCTTGGCTCCATCACCAATCAATCTTTCTATGTCGTTGAATGCAACAAATGAAGGAGTGGTTCTGTTTCCTTGATCATTCACAATAATCTCAACTTTCCCATGTTGTAAAACACCGACACAGGAGAATGTAGTACCTAGATCAATACCAATAGCAGTCGACATCTAAATAAAATATATGCATTAAATTTATTTCATACAGTCTCTTCTTTAGACTTACTTTTATTCAAGTTTGATAAGGAATAAATTAATTAATTTATTTTTCAAACAAATCTTTCTATAAAATATTCATAAAATTTACGTTTTTTCGTTAAAATCATTTTTGTTTTTAATTTTGCGGAACGTTTATTAAATACAATATAAAATTTAAGTACACATCCTTTTTAAAAATTTAGGTCTATAAGTTTCTGTGGATTACCAGTCGTCATCAGGCTAAATTAACATTATTAACTTATGATATGATTGATTATACAAACATCATTTTCATATACAGTGCATTTCATATATATCGAAGACGGATATATCGAATATGCGGATGTATCAAAGATATGTTATTGTACCGAATATGTTATTGTATCAGTGCTTAGGTAATGGAAGGTGATGCTATGGCTATATCGAACTACGGCTATACCGAAGTTTTTTTTTGACAAATGCCACTTAGATATATGCGGAATCTACTACATATATATGTTACGGTGAGGCGACTTTACCGCGGATTTTTTTCAGAAAAAAATATTAAAAATTTATAATATTAATATTAAATAATTATATAAATTCAATTTTCTTAAAAGTTTTAATTAAGATATTTTTTTTGCCATTATCACCGAATAATACTTTATTAAAATATAATATTTATAATAAAATTTTCCATTTACGTTAATATACCTTTAAAAATATACCTTAAAATATTATAAATTTCTAAAAAAAATTCTCTCACAATTTTTTCAGCATAAATCTTCAATTCTTTACACCAAAATCTGGAAAACCGATTGTTGCATATGCAGACTATTCTTAACGCTTGGATTATGATTTAAAATCCCTAGATGGAAAATCCTGGTGCTGTGTTGCTTATGAACAACATAAATGTAAAGGAAGAATTCGTACTTCAAACAACAACGAAGCATCTATTATTTTAAGTCACCCTACTGAGCATAATCATGCTCCTGAACCAGGTAAAGTTGCCGCTAGGCACATTGATCAGGTGGTTGCAACTCGTGCATCGCAGACAGTAGTGGCCCCGAGGCAAATTATTCAGAAATCTAGGACTGGGATTCCACTTGACGCTGCAATATTTCTTCCAAGTTATCGCTCTAGTCAACGTACAATTCAACGAAAACGAAAACAAGAGAATGTTCCTTGGACAAATCCAAATGATCTTTCAGAAATAAATGTTCCTGAAAATTTGAGGTTTACAACTAGAAATGAATCTTTTTTGATATACGATTCTGGATCTAATGATGCCAACCGGATAATGCTCTTCAGTACAACTGCAAACATAAATCTGATGGCTTTTTGTGAAAATTCGTTTATGGATAGAACATTCTCTGTCGCCCCTTGATTATTTTACCAAGTTTATACTATGCATGCCTTCAAATCAAACAAAGTATTGCCTCTTGTTTATGCATTGATGACCGATAAAACTCAATTAAATTACACTCGTATGTTTGAAGAGCTTTTAAGACAACAACCAAATTTAAATCAACAAACTATTATGATGGATTTTGAAAAAGGAGCAATGAACGCTGTTTCCACTGTATTTTGCAATGCTAATGTTAAAGGCTGTTTTTTTCATCGGAACCAATCAATTTGGAAAAAATAAAAGAAACATCAAATCTTCCAGATCTCTATTCAAACAATGATGAAATTAGAACCATTCTGAAATCACTAATGGCCTTAGCGTTTATTCCTGTGGATGATGTTATCACTGCCTTTTTGGTTTTACTTGAACTTTCTAATGATTATCCAGAACTCGATGATGTCTTTGAATATTTTGAGGATACATATATTGACCGTGCTCGTGGAGAACAAAGATTACGTCCTCGATATTCAATTCAGTGTTGGAATGTATATAACCGCGTTATTTCTCATCTACCACGCACAAACAATGCAATAGAAAATTGGCATCGTGCGTTTCAAAATTCTATCGCTTGCAATCACCAAACTGTTTATAGTTTGATAAATCAATTTCGTACTGAACAAGATTTTGTTGAACTAATTTTGCAGCGCATTAAAATTCTCT
This sequence comes from Girardia tigrina, assembly GCA_001938485.1. NCBI lineage: Eukaryota > Metazoa > Platyhelminthes > Tricladida > Dugesiidae > Girardia > Girardia tigrina. Next base: position 32,327 of record MQRK01215760.1, read on the forward strand.
TTAGAATTGAAGAATTCCCACAATTCTCATCGCAAATTTATAGCAAAGTAAGTGAGAAAATTGAGCAATACATTAATTTACCAATATTAGATTATCTTAGAGGCGTTGCTCATAATTTAAACTTTTTGGATTAAAGTATATATTTACTATTCCATTATTTTAATATATCAGTTTTTTGTATCTTTCTTCTATTTACACATCACATTTTTTGGTGTGTTATTCATTTGTTCTAGAATGTTTTTTGAATTTTTTAAATTAGAAATTTACTATTTTTTCGTATGTTTGTTTATTTTTTATATTAAAAAGAATATTTAAATGTCATGTCGATCTGAAATTTTCTATCCATTTATGTTTTAAAATTAAAACCTTTGTTTTATCATAACATAATTAAAAATTTTTATTCATATTTTAGATGACACTGCTCACTTATTGACAATTTTGCTGTAAATTTTCCGGGGTAAAGTCGCCAGCTATAAAGTCACCCGCGGTAAAGTAGCCCATGGTAAAGTCGTCCGCGGTAAAGTCGACGTACCATATGTTACAGAAACATTTACTAATTATTTAATATCATTTAATTTTGAAAAATGGCGTACAATATTTTAAAATGAAAACAAACTGTCATTGCTTTTTAAATTCCTTATTAAACACAAATTTATGTAACAATTTAGTTTGAGAGACTCATTTTCTGAGATCAAAGGTAATATACTATTAAAATAAATGTAAAATATAGATTATTTCAATATTTTAAAATAAAATTTACATGAGAATGTGTTCAAGTAAAATGAAAGTATTTATAAAAGTATTTAATCTTGTGTTTATAATTTAGAGTATACTAGTTCTAACATGATGGTATATGGCATACAAAAATGTCAAATAACCCAACAGCAATATTTATATATATTCAGTGTAAAATAAAAATAAAATTTAAAAAGATAACTTTATTAGTGTAAAATAAGATGATTTTTTCGATTTACAAAAACTATATTATTCAAATAAATTAGAATTAATCCATTAAATTACACTACCCCATGATCTCCAGATCAAATCACATAATCGTCCAGAGACTGAGGGGGCTTCCGTACCCGCACTGGTCGTTCAGTGGAATCTGCAGTTACCTCTTGCGTTGCCGGTCTACTCATTTTGTCTTCACTGTCTGAAATGCGATCATCGGAATCCACGAACATCAGTTGTCGATTGTCCACTGCTCTCCTGACGTGAGATATATACCTCGTGATTCCATCATCGTCCAGCTCCACCCCAACTGCAGACTTCAACGATGTAATTGCATGCGGCCCCATCCATGGTTCATCGCATTTCCCACCGACTCTCAAATAAACATTCTCACCAATGCTGAACGGGTTTTTCTCCGTAGCGTCATACTCATTATTCGAGATGCACTCCGAGATGAATTTGAATTCAACCTGACGCTCATCTCAAATCATTGGCAGTCGAGACTTGGCATGGAACATCAATTCATAGGGCCCCGCATCCCGATGACCCGTCGTACTATTGTACCAAAACACACATTCGGTGATCGACTTTGAAGATCTCGCCGTCATTGTCTTAAAGGTGCAGTGATTTCTCTCGCACATCCCATTCTCTTGATGCCGATGGGCTGCTGTGAACCCTTGCTCGACTCTCCATTTATCTAGCAACCGTCTCACAGGCACTTCGGTAGACAGCCGCATTATCGAAAAAGAAACGTTTCGGCGGTCCAAATTCAGAGCATACGCTATCTATATGCCAATCTATTTCCTCGGCAGATTCAATACGCGAATTTCTCCAAATACAAAATCTTGTTGCTGAATCTACTTTGGTCAGATACGCGACACCGTTGAAATAAATCGCTATAAAGTTGGTACCAAACCTTGTCAGTTGACAATTACCCATGTTGATACACAATTCGTGGGGCTGGACAGATCTTTGAACACTCAACACATTTCTTGATAACTTCCTTAACTTGATCCGACTTTACTGCATTAGTCCCATATTTTTCCTTCAACAGTTCACTCATCCTGTCAACACAAAAGTGACAGATATCATGAATTTTCTTGATCATATCAACACATGGATACTGATTTGCTTCGATGGCGTTTACTTTCACTTTTCACTCCAGTTGCTGCAGTAATAGCTTCCAATTTTGCTCCATTACTACCAAATTTTATACAAACATCATCACCATTTACCCGTATTGTCAGTCCACGTTTGAGAATAACATCGTTTCTCACTATGATTTCGACCCCTGCAGGCAGCTTTTCAACCAAAAATGCTCCAACAGGCCCCAGGTTCAAGGCAATTCACGGCCATGTTGTTGACACAGTTGTCCTTGGAGCGTTGTGGCTTTTTATAGGCGTAACTATTACCGCTAGTTACACCACCACCCCATCTTACTGTGACATTTGGTCTACACCATTCTCTGGGGAGAGGTAGGACCCGAGACCTCCTCCTCTCTGTCGTTTCCTGACATGTTATAGTTTGCTTTTATGTGTCCGATTTCTCCGCATTTAAAGCATTTAACTCTACACGTCTTCTGTATGTGTCCAACTCGATTACAACCAAAATATCGAAATTACTGTTAGTTACCGCAATCACTTCTTGATGATGTTGATGAGGTGATATCTTTTTGACCAAGTTCACCACACTCTTGAACGTGAATTCGACGTCCAATCTTAGCTGCACCTCTCTTTTTAATTGATCAAGTAAACTGTGAATAAATGTCATTGCACAAAACGCATCGATCGGATCCTGGTCCCAAACAACAGTCCGTATCAGCTGATTGACCTCGGCCGCCGACACATCCAATCTGTCTTCCTTGAGAATCTTTTTTTGACCAAGCAACAGACATGCGTCAAATCTCCTTAGACAAAACACTCAGTGCAACTCACTTTTGATTTCCTTGGCATTTCTCTGTTGATCCAATAATAAGCCATTCCACGTGTCGTATGCCGGCCCGTCCAATAGCATGACCAAGTATGAGACTTCTTTTTCCATTAGCCCGTCTTCCTCGATGGCAAATTCGAATCTGTCGATCCAACGTTCGACGTCCTCTCCACCATCCAATTTCTTCAAATTACTGATAGCTTTCATAGCCGTTATATCTTGTAAAATAAGATGATTTTTTCGATTTACAAAAACTATATTATTCAAAGAAATTAGAATTAATCCATTAAATTACAATTAGATACCAATTAAATAAAAAATTTTATTATTACAGACAATAATGTGGGTGGAAGTATTATTGCAGAATATAGAAAAGCTTGCAAATTGAATAATTATTATGAGTAAGTGGCCTTTGAAGGACAATATACAGATATTTAGGTCCTAAGTTTAATTTTTAAACCGGTATCTTGAGAACCATATTGAGTGTGTTTAGATGACATAATTATCCATCTATTACACAATAAATGGTTGCCTATGTATGCAGATTTAAAATTCATAATTTCTCTGACTTGAAGATTACGGCTATACAAAAGAAATCAATTGTACTCTGTAGTGATTTAAAAAAAAATCGAATTAAAAAATATTTTTTTAATTGTAAAATTCTAATTGTAAATTCTAATTGTTTGATTGTCAAATATTTTGAATTATTAATGAAAATTTTTTCTTAACTTAACATTTTTATGCCTATAAATGGATTGTGAATTTAATGATCGGTAGTGTAGATTTTGAGATTAAAAAAAGAATTATGATTTGTTTGGCTGATTGAAGGACAAAGTCAATTTGTTTTAATCTTTCAATTAGTAAATAAAAAATTTTCGAACTTTTTAAAATAAGCATGAATGATGATGATGAATTTGATGTTTGCAATACGCACATCGATAAATATTGCACGAATAAAATCAGGATGATCGATATTTTCTTCAGCTTAATCAACGACCGAATCAATTTGAACTTCATCACACATGAGCTAGATGGTGGCCCGATTCTGAATGATAATGCGCCATCCGAATTTGTTAATTTAATTTTTACCATAGTTTGTCTTCTCCATTCATTTTGCCAGAGAAAGCATTGTGCTTTTAGGTGTTCGTCCGCTTGCTAATTCCAGCCTCACGACCGTCCCGTTTTATACTCAATAATAAAAATTTTTCTTTATGTATTCAAAAATAAAATGCCCTTTTTTTACAATTAATTGAATATTTACAGACCCTGCGAGAATGTGGTGCAAGCATGGCAGCGTGCCGGGGCCCATGAAGCTGGTGGACTAATCGTCTCTGAGCAAAAAATGAAAAATGTGTTCGCCGGGGCTGGTAATTGTATCAATTACTATGGATCAGAATTTATATTTGGTGATTATAGCATACTGGACATTGTAGAGACAAATGTAGTCCAGAAAAGCTTTCAGTTTTAGTGACATTTTAGAATAAAAAATCATTCATTCAACTTCAAGTCTCCTGCGTGAAATTTCTCATTGCGAACAAATGACATATGTAATAGTTTAATGTTCGTTTTCTATATTTCTATCATTCTTGTTGGGGTTACTTTTGGTGAACTTTAAATTTTTGATATTTTTTAAAAATCATATTTATATTTTAGATAAATTAAAAATAATGTTCGACTAATTAAAATGAAATAATCTTTTAAACCAAAAATTTAAGTTTATAGGTAATATTTTTACTAATTAAAATAAATAAGATTTCATAAAATATATATTTTATAGGTAACATTTCTACCAATTAAATTGAAATAATTTTTGTAAAAATTATAGTTCACAGATAGTATATTACTAATTAAAATGAAATCAGTTTTGTAAAAATTATAGTTCACAGATAGTATATTACCAATTAAAATGAAATAAGTTTTGTAAAAATTTTAGAGTAATGATAATATTTTAATTAAATTGAGACAAATTTTTTATAAAAATTAAGTTTTAAAAATTCACAATTAAAATAATCTTCGAAGTTAAAGAAGATTTTGATATATTTTGTAACACTATTTAAAATAAAATTAGAATGTTTATTATACACAGAAAGTTTTATTAAAAAATAATTTAAAACGTAATGATTTAAAATTAAAGAAAATTATTTAAGAATTGAATTTTTTACAGGATATGTCCATTAAAATATTTCTAAAGATCTAAATTTATAAATATTGTAAAAAAAATTAATAAAACAGAAACAAAATAAGATTTATGCAAAATTGAAGAAAATAACATATATATATTTATACATCGATATTATTATTTATATTTAAAATTTTAAGATCTGGATTATGCAATCGAAATATTGTTCCTCATAAATTTGTTTCAATAATGAAAATTGTAGTAGAAATAAAGTTTACAAAATTATGACTTCCAATTTTAATCACGAACCTAATAATTCTATTTAATGTTATATATATATATATATATATATATATATATATATATATTTCGAAAATATAATTTGATTAAAGCTTTTTTTATACAA